>PISX010017866.1:0-42210 GCA_004024625.1 Mellivora capensis | reverse complement strand
TAATTAAATAAATTAATTAATCATGTAAATATAAAATTCAATGATTTATTTAATTATTAAATAAATAATTATTTTATAATTTATTTAATATTATAATATAATAATAATTATATTAAATAATATTATTTATAATTATATAATTATAAATATATATTTATATAAATATATTTATATAAATATAAATTATTAAAAATAAATATATATTTATATATAAATATAAATAAATTTATATTTATTTAAAGATTTATTTATTTATTAATAAAGATTATTATTAAATAATAATAAATATTATTATTATTTGACAGAGAGAGATCACAACTAGGCAGAGAGGCAGGCAGAGAGAGAGAGGAGGAAGCAGGCTCCCTGCCAAGCAGAGAGCCCGATGCGGGACTCGATCCCAGGACCCTGAGATCATGACCTGAGCCGAAGGCAGTGGCTTAACCCACTGAGCCACCCAGGCGCCCCCTGTTTTTGTTTTAATTATGTAGCTAGGAGACCTGTACCAAAACTGTTACTCCAAACTGTTATCACACTGAAATAGGAAGAATATAGTAGAAGCCACTGGAATTGTGATAGGGATTATCCATATTTGGAATAAAACCCAGAACACTATCAAAGTACTCTAGAAACATCTCTTAATGAACCAGGTTTTCAATAGAATAATGGAATGTATTTTCCTGTAGTTGTGTAATGTTTTATGCTTTTTAAAGATGATTTTACCTTTTTGTCTCATATCTTCTTCACAACAGTGCTATACAACATAGTGAAAACCAAAAGTAGAGTTTAAACCAAAGTAGAGTTTAAAATGTCTTATTAATTATTGAGCCAGTATGCAATATAAGTAACCTATCATCCTATGTACTTATTTTTTATGTAATTATTTTAACAGTTCTTGGTATCATACTTTTTATATAATGTAGTTGTGGAATTGAATTACGTAGTTTTATCTAAATAAAACATTAGAGTTGAGGTCTTTGTAGCAATAAACCAACCTATTTATAACACAGAATAGAGTAGTTGTACATAAATTTAACTCAAGTATATAAGAAAACTTCTCTTGGCAACATAGGAGAACATCAGATAGAGAACATGTTGTGCCTTTGTTGCCAGATATTTAATAACTATCAGGCAGGCATAATTAAATGTTGAAATTTTATTTCAACAGCTTACTTTTGAGTATGAGTTAATATATAAATTAATACCTTAAAATATCAACACCAAAGTGTATTGGCAAGCAGTTGCTAAGGAATGTTTTGGGAAAGAACATTAATAACAGATGTGCAAATTCTAGCCAACAGATAATTTTAGTAAAGGTTGTAAATAGTGTTGCTCTGTTGAGCAGAACAGAAACATTCTAGAACCATATGCAGTGCAGTACAGTATTTTATAGAGGACCTAAAATATGTAGATTAATGAATTTTGAAATAAAACCAGTTAATAACCAGCACCTGGTTATTGGTTTAATTTCTTAGAACTTTAAAAGAATAATGTTTTGTGTTTATATTGGTTCAGAAATACATATATTTTTATATAGCTAAGCTATTTTAATTATAAATCCAAAACAATCACTTATTTCAGTGACTTCTATATTTTTGTGATTTATATCAAAGTAATTAAAAAGTAGCTTTTAAGATATTTAAAAGCTTCAGTGGCTCAGTTGGCTAAGTGTCTGCCCTTTGGCTCAGGTCATGATCTCAGGGTCCTGGGATCTAGCCCTGTATCTGGGGCCTTGCTCAGCAGGGAGTCTCCCTCTCTACTTCTCTTGATGCTGTCTCTCAAATAAATAAATAAAATCTTAAAAAAAAAAAAAGTAAAACAGTCATTTTCATTCACCTTGTCAAGCTAAGAAAGAAAATGTAGTTAAACAGTTAACTCTGAATCATTTGAGAAAACAGAGTTTCAAGAGCAGTATTCATTCATTCATTCATTCACCTGTTTGTTTTCTTCTTTGTTAAAACTTTAAGGCAGCTTGAAAGCATATATATAATACAAGAAAACATAAGTTAATAAAAACATGAGTAGGCAGGAGGGCACTTGATGTAAGGAGCACTGGGTGTTATATGCAACTGATGAATCATTAAATTCTACCCCTGAAACTAATAATATTCCTATATGTTAACTAACTTAAATTTAAATAAAATCTCAAAAAATACAAAACAAAACCATGAGTAGGAGTACAGAGAAATAATAATGCCTGCTATTTGAAGGTACATACTTGCTCAGGTAGGCCACAAATTTGGCTCTACATTTTTAAAGGGAAAATAGAAGGTTTGTTATTGTCACAATTTGTAAAACCTCTTGAGATAAAAAGCACATCAGTTGTTTAAGATATATGGAATATATTAATATTAATATCATATATCAATTTTTCTAGGGCATTTCATTTAAAAAGACCGTGTTATTTAACACAAGTTTTGTCATCCACCAAATTAGTAATCATGGGACTTTTTCTTATGCCATTGGTATGATACCCAGAATTTTCTTGAGTCACAAGGATTAAAAGATCATTCTGAGTCAGGACTTGAGATTAGTTTTATCCAGAATTTGCTGGTAGGTGTATTTCCAAGGTGGTAATAGACAGTAGTTATAGCGTCGGTCTCAATTTTGGTGTCACCTTAAAAATACTTATTAAAACACATTTCTCAGCCCCACTCCCGGAGCTGCTGATACAGTAGGTTTGGGGTGGGGCACAAGAATTTGCATTTCTGACAAGTTCTTAATAATGCTGATGCTGTTTGAGAACTACTGAGTTAAGGGTAGTATTGAACAGCTTATACCTGACACTCATCTGCAGTGCTGTCAACTCTGAAGTTCTTACAGGCTGAAGAGAACCATTCATAATGACGAGTGCTCCTGTGCATGAGAAGCACAGTCCTTCCATGCTGTATGGGAAAGCCCTTATTAATTCCTAACAAAATCTTGTGGAATCTTAGTATCTCTTCTGCATATGTACCAGCCCTTACCAATTAGGAACTCAGAGTAAGTGCTTGACATATATTGGAAAAGTAGTCAGCCTGAGAAACTCTTAAGGGGAACATGGAAAGATGAATGTGAGGTAAGGGAAGGAAACATGGTGCTTCCAACAACATTTGGGCAATGTGTCATATGAATAGTATTAGTTTCATAAAGAGATAAACTGAGCCATGGTAGAAGTGGGGAAGATGGTGGCAGAGTAGGAGGAACCTAGACTCAACTCATCCCTTGAATATAACTAGCTAACTATCAAAGCATCCTAAATACCCCAGAAATCTACCTGAAGAATGGTAGAACAAACTCCACAACTAAATGTAGAGTAGAGGCTGCAATGAAGGTAGGAAGTGCAGGACATGGTTTAGAGGAGAAATGCATGCTTATTGCTGCAGAAGAGAGGGGACCCATGGTCACAGAGAGGGGCAAGAGAAGAGCACTCAGGAACGCACAACAAAAATGTTTCCCCATTCATTGGCTTGGAAAGCAAGATGGGTTCTTGCAGCCAGAGGGGCTTTAAGCCTGAAGTTTTACGTGTCAGTGGACTGGACTCCAAGAGAGTCTAGAGACATCAGGGAATCTAGAGGCATCAGGGCTGCTCCTGGAGAAGCAAGCATACAATCCCAGGGACACACAGTGTGGAAACAGTGATCTGAAGAGTGTCTGGGACACACAATGAGGAGATTATTTGTTCTCAGAGCCTGCCCCTGAGAGGCAGTATTTATGAGCCTCTCTGGCAACATAGGAGCTGACTATGATTTCTCTTCCCTGCCAATCAATGGTGATAGATCAGTGGAACAGAATAGAAAACCCCGAAATGAACCCACAACTATATGGTCAGTTAATCATCACAAAACAGGAAAGAATATCCAATGGGTAAAAATCTCTGTAACAAATGGTGTTGGGAAAATTAGACCATTCTCTTTCACCATATATAAAAATAAACTCAAAGTGGACTAAAGACCTAAATGTGAGACCTGAAACCATAGATGTTAGGCAGTAATGTCTGACATCAGCCATAGCAACTTTTTTTAGATGTGTCTCCTGAGGCAAAGGAAACAAAAGCAAAAATGAACTATTAAGACTACATCAAATAAAATGCTCTGCACAGCAAAGGAAACAATCGGCAAAACCAAAAGGCAGCAACCTATGGAATGAGAGAAGATATTCACAAATGATGTACCCCATAAAGAGTTAGTACCCAGGGGCGCCTGGGTGGCTCATTGGGTTAAGCCGCTGCCTTCGGCTCAGGTCATGATCTTGGGGTCCTGGGATCGAGTCCCGCATCGGGCTCTCTGCTCGGCGGGGAGCCTGCTTCCCTCTCTCTCTCTCTGCCTGTCTCTCTGCCTACTTGTGATCTCTCTCTGTCAAATAAATAAATAAAATTAAAAAAAATAAAAATTAAAAAAAAAAGAGTTAGTACCCAAAGTATATAAGAACTTATACAGTTCAACACCCCAAAAATGAATAATGCAATTAAAAATGGGCAGGAGACATGAATAGACATTTTTCCAAAGAAGACATACAGATGGCTAACAGACATGAGAAGATGCTCAACATCACTAATCAGAGACATGAAAATCAAAACTACAATGAGTTATCACCTCACACCTGTCAGAATAGCTAAAATCAACAACACAAGAAACAACAGGTGTTGTCGAGGTTGTGGTGAAAGGGAAACTCTCTGCACCTTGAGGGGTGGGAATGCAAACTGGTACAGCCACTCTGGAAAACTGTATGGAGTTTCCTCAAAAAGTTTAAAATAGAGTTAAAAGTTAAAAATGTGATCCAGCAATTCCACTACTAGGTATGTACTAGGAATACAAAACTACTAATTCAAAGGGATATGTGCACTCTGATGTTTATAGAAGCATTATTTATAATAGCCAATTTATGGAAACAGCCCAAGTATCCATCAACTGATGTATGGATAAAGAGGATGTAGTGTGTATATATTTACACACACACACACACACACTGAACAATAATCAGCCATAAAAAATGAAATCTTGACACTTGCTAGATGGAGCTAGAGAGAATTATGCTAAGTGGAATAGGTCAGTCAGAGAAAGACAAATACCATATGATTTCAACTCATGCAGAATTTAAGAAATAAAAATGAGCAGAGAAAAAGAAAAAAAGAGAGGGACAGACCAAGAAACAGACGCTTAACTATAGAGAACAAACTGATGGTTATGAGTAGTGGGGGGTGTGGTGGGGGTGTGAACTAGGTGATGGGGATTAAGGAGGGCATTTGTGATGTATGGAACTGTTGAATCACTATATTGCACACTTGAAACTCCTATTATACTATGTTAACTAGCTGAAATTTTAAAAAATAAACTGAGCCCTGAGGAGTTATAATACCTATTAAGAGGTGGCATCAGAATTTGAAACCAGACTTTTATTCCCAGACTTGAGTTCTTAATAAAGGAAAACTTTAAAAAGTGTCTAATCATATCTGATACTGCCTGACATATTACATAAATTAATCAATCAAAAACTTGATTTCAGATTGTAAATTCAACTGCCATAAACGCTGTGCATCAAAAGTACCAAGAGACTGCCTTGGAGAGGTTACTTTCAATGGAGGTAAAATTCTTTTTCTTAATTTCCATAAAAGATCAGAAAAGGCCACAATTCTTTTATGTATTATCTTTGTATAAGGTTATATTTGCATATTTTGTTTACTTTGTTTCTTTGACTTTATTTAATAATGGTACACTTTTATTAGTCATTATGCCTTCCCATTTTTCCTTTAACCACCTACCACTTTATAGTCTCATATTGCTGGTTGTGTTGCATGTTCTCGTCCATCTTAGACAAAAGAGACTTTAATAGCCTGCTGTTGTCCCTAGAAGTTTTCATAGTTCTAGTACTTACTGACTGCCTCTGTGTACCAGGCACTGTTCCACACTCTTTACATATATTGACATTTAAACCTAAGAACAGCCCTTTGAGTTAAGTACTTACAGATAAGTAAACTTAGGCACAAAGATATTAAATAACTTGCCAGAGAAGTGTAGCCAGAAACTTAGAGCTGGGATTCGAACCCACATGATCTGGTCCTCCCGGGTCCACGGTCATTAGAACACATTATACTGCCTCACACTCTCTCTCTCTCTCTCTCTCTCTCTCTATCAGTCTTTCCCTAGACACCCTTGCCTGCTATTTTTTGGGGTTTTTTTCTCTTTTCAAAATTATATTAATTGTAGTGATTACTTTTTTGGAAGGAAGAAGAAATGATACTAAGCTTAATTTTTCTTTAATATTTACATGACTGGTAAAAAATTAAATACAGTTTTATAGGAGGAGAAGCATAAGAAACAGAAATTAAATTTCTTAAGACTTTAACTTTTTCTTTAATGGCATGATTTTTATGGTTGCTGTTTAACACCATTGATAACGTGATTGGTTTTCTCATTTGTGAAATAAATGAGTAAGTGTAGTTTTTCTATAGAACCAAAGTCTTCTCTATGGGGCGCCTGGGTGGCTCAGTGGGTTAAAGCCTCTGCTTTCGGCTCAGGTCATGATCCCAGAGTCCTGGGATCGAGCCCTTAATCGGGCTCTCTGTTTTGTGGACACCCTGCTTCCTCCTCTCTCTTCCTGCCTGCCTCTCTGCCTACTTGTGATCTCTGTTTGTCAAATAAATAAACAAAATCTTTAAAAAAAAAAAAAAAAAGAACCAAAGTCTTCTCTAGATTTATGTTTGTATCTTTTTGTACTTTTCTACTGTTTGACAAATGGGTATCAAATACTATTTATATTGATTTTACAATACATTTGCATACTAATGAGTTTGCACATCTTTCATATGTTGACTGGTTACTTAGGGGTTTTTCCCCTTTAAATTACCTGTTCACATGTTTTGTCCATTTTTGTGTTTGTTATTGATTTGCAGGGAGTTGTTGATAATTGTACCTAATAATTCTTTGTCAGTTATGGTTGACACAAATACCTTCTCCCAGTTGTGGCTTATCATTTTTTTTTAAGTAGCTTTATTGAGATAATTTTTGTACTTCACACATTGAGTTTATTCACAAAGTTAGGCAGCTGTCATTACAGTCCAATGGTGGGACATTTTCATTACCCTGAAAAGAAACTGCATACACTCTACTAGTCACTCCTCACTCTTCTCCCACCAGCCCTTGGCAGCTGCCATCAACTTTGTATCTCTATGGGTCTTTCTATTCTAGACATTTCATATAAATGAAATCATATAATGTGTAGTCTTTTGGGTCTGGTGTTGTCTCACATAGCATCATGTTTTCAGGGTTCATCCATGTTGTAACAAATACTACCTTCTGCTTTGTCATGAATAACATTCCTGTGCATGAATATATCACATTTTTATTTATCAGCTGATGGACATTTTAGTTGTATCCACTTTGGGGCTATGGTGAATATTGCTATGAACATTTGAGTACAGTTTCTGTGGACATGTGTTTTTATTCACTTGGGCAGATATCTGGCTGTGGAATTGTTGAATCATATGATAGCTCTGTGTTTAACATTTGGAGGAGGACTGCCAGACTGTTTCCTGGAGCAGCTATATATTTTACATTCTCGCCAGCACGTGTGAGGATTCAGATTCCTCCGTAGGCTCGCCTCCACTTGTTCTTATCCATCATTTTGTCTGTTGCCATTCTAGTGAGTGTGAAGTGATAGCTCATTGTCGTTTTGATTTGCATTTCGCTGATGGCTAATTGATAGGCACATCTTTTCACATGTCTGTGGGCCATTTTTACATCTGCTTTGAGGAATATCTATTATTCCTGGTTTTTGCGTTTTTAACTGGTTATTTGTTTATTATTGAGTTGTAAGTGTTCTTTAAATATTTGAGATAGAGGTCTCTGATATATGTAAATACTTTCCCCCTTCTTTGGGCTGTCTTTTTACTTTCTTGAGGTATCATTTGCAGCACAAAATCAAGTCCAATTTATTTATTTTTTTTAAAGTATTTATTTAACAGACAGATCACAAGGAGGCAGAGAGGCAGGCAGAGAGAGAGAGGGGGAAGCAGGCTCCCCGCTGAGCAGAGAGCCCGATGCGGGGCTCGATCCCAGGATCCTGGGATCATGACCTGAGCCAAAGGCAGCGGCTTAACCCACTGAGCCACCCAGGCGCCCCTATTTTTTCTTTTATCACTTAGGTTTTTGGTGTTCTATCAGAGGGCTTGGGATAACCCAAGGTCACAAAGATTGACTCTTGTGTTTTCTTCTAAGAATTTTATAGGCTTAGTTCTTACATTTAGACCTGTGATCCACTTTTTGTATTTGGTTGAAAAAAGATGTCTAGTTTCACCTTTGTGTATGTAGTTACCCAGTTGTACTAGCACCAGTTTTTGAACATTCTGCTTATTCTTTCTCTAACAAATTGCCTTGGACATTTGTGGAAAACCACTCAACCCAACATACAATAGTGGTGGCTAATCTTTTACTTTGCTTTTAGTATCTTTTGACATATAGAGACTTAAATTCTAATTAATTAAATTAATTTTCTGTCTTATGGTGTGTGAATTTTATATCTTCCTCAAATACTACTTTGTCTTGAATCATAAAGTTATTTTCCTAGATTTTCATTAAGCGTTTTAAAGCTTTTTTTCTCACATTTTAGAAACTCTTTCTCTTCAGATGTATTGATCTCCCATTAATATAAAACTCTGAATTCATTTAAAACTTTGCCAGAACCTTCCAGTCTGGGAGCAGATACAGATATACCAATGGATATTGATAGCAGTGACATGAACAGTGATGGTAGCCGGGGCTTGGATGACACAGAAGAGCCATCTCCTCCAGAAGATAAAATGTTCTTCTTGGATCCATCTGATCTTGATGTGGAAAGAGATGAGGAAGCAGTGAAAACAATCAGGTATGCGTGTGCGTGAGTGTGCCATGAGCTGCGGCTCGATGTAGGCTCAGTCCAGGTGCTCCCTTGAGAAAGAATCTCTTTAAATGGACCCTAAAGTGTAATTTAAAATTGAATAAAATTGTTGCTAATTCTTTTACATGCACCACAGGATTTCTGAAAGAAATTATATCACTCTTGCCATCCACTCAACATGGGAAGGTGTGAGAATCTTTGTTTTCCTGAAGGGAAAAACACTTTATTTTTTTAAGATTTTATTTATTTGGGGCGCCTGGGTGGCTCAGTGGGTTAAAGCCTCTGCCTTCGGCTCAGGTCACGATCCCAGGGTTCTGGGATCGAGCCCCGCATCAGGCTCTCTGCTCTGCGGAGAGCCTGCTTCCTCCTCTCTCTGCCTGCCTCCCTGCCTACTTGTGATCTCTCTTTCAAATAAATAAATAAAACCTTAAAAAAAATTTTTTATTTATTTATTTGTCAGAGAGAGAGCAAGAGAGTGAGCACAGGCAGACAGAGTGGCAGGCAGAGGCAGAGGGAGAAGCAGGCCCCCCGCCGAGCAAGGAGCCCGATGTGGGACTCTGGGACCATGACCTGAGCCGAAGGCAGCCGCTCAATCAACTGAGCCACCCAGGCGTCCCAAAAACGCTTTATTTAAATGTGGTCTAGATGGGATCTCTCACTGTGGAGCAGCCACCACAAGGTGTCACAATTGAACTGTCAGTTAAAGCAACCGGTTTCTTCATACAGACAGATTACTGGGTGTGCAGAACACCAGTATGAATGTATGCCTACAAATGTTGCACAAAGATAATTGATGGTGATGAATTTGGGAGTGGTTAATTAGGCTATTAGCACTTTGTAAAAATGCTGTTGGATTATCTTGTAAATATCCCCTTACGTTTATAGAAATTCAGTTTTTCTATGTATACAGCTTCATAGGATGTACTACTTTGTAATGAAATGTTAATATTTTGGCAGGTTTTGTTTTTCAGTGGCAACCAGGAGGTATCTAGAGAAAGTGGATCATTTATCAATCTCACATGGCTGAGTGATCCTTTATTCATTTTGGCTTATCATTAGATTATAGCTATTACTATCATTCTCATTCTAAAACAAAATTTAATGTTTACCTGGTTTGGAGACTATCCAGAGAACTTAGATAGCTTCTAATCATGAATACTTCATAATTTAAGAGAAAATATTTAACTGATACTGAAAAACCATGTGTTTTCAAATTTATGCCCCAAATTGTTCTTTTCCTCTAGCTATGCTGTTCCTGGCCCATGTTTCAGTATTACCTGATTTGGCTGGTGCATTATTTATTATTTTTATTTTCTTGTTACTGTGAACATTTGCCTTTCGGTGTCTTCTGCTAGAAATACTTTTGCTAACAACATGAATAATGGAATTTGACCTTTGAACCATGTAAATTTGGGTGTAGATATACTTACTTTTTACCTTATTATGAATTTACTAATTAACCATGCTGCCTAGGGCAAAAGCAGCTTTCTCAACAGCAATCCTAAATGAGATTGTGGTAAAAAGTTTGAAGCCTTTATCTAAGGGCTCCGACCCTCTCCCAGGCTTCATATCTTGCGTTTAGGGAGAGTTCTTTCTGTTCTGTGCATTGTTTTGTGTTATGACCCGTCAAAAAATATGAGGACTTGTAGTATTATCTTAGTCTTTTATAAAGCATCTGTGTGTCATCATAATGGGATTATTTTCTTAAGCTATTTCTGTAAGATATTTTGAAAAATTGTAAGCTCAATTATCCTAAAAAGGGCTGGTGAGTTTAAAGTATTTATGTGATTTTTTTAAAAAATTGAAATTATCGATATTTTATCCTGAACTCTAAATGTTTTTTAGTCCATCAACAAGCAGTAATATTCCGCTAATGAGGGTTGTACAGTCCATCAAGCACACAAAGAGGAAGAGCAGCACGATGGTGAAGGAAGGGTGGATGGTCCATTACAGCAGCAGGGACACCCTGGTCAGTAATCACAGACATTCTAATATGGTAGTGAAACTTTGTTATATGCTTTACTTTATGCATTTTTAAAATCAAAATAAGAACGAGATCTATATTAAAGTATTTACACTGGAGCTGTAGTTACATTTGTAAAGAGTTTTCAAAAGGCAGAACTTAAATATTTTTACAAACTAGTAGAGCAGTAGAGATTCAGAAGGTATTTGGGGATACATCACCAAATACAGAATCTGTGAAAGAAATAATTGATAAGATGGACTTTATTACAGTTAAAAGCTTCTGCTCTGTAAAAGACAGTGTCAAGAGAATGAGACAAACACAGACTAGGAGAAAATATTTGTAAAAGAGACATCTGATGAAAGACTTCTCCAAAATATACAAAGAACTCTTAAAACTCAACAGTAAGGAAACAGCCCAATTAATAAATGAGTCAAAAACCTTAACACATATCTCACCAAAGAAGACACACAGATGGCAGGTAAGCACATGAAAAGGCGTTCCATATCCTATGTCATCAGGGAAATGCAAATTAAAAGAGCAGTGGAATGCCACTACATACTGATTGGAATGGCCAGAACCTGAACACTGACACCACCAAAGGCTGGCAAGGATGTAGATAGAACAGTGCAAACTTTTCACTCATTGTTGGTGGGAATGCAAAATGGTATGGACGCTTTGGAAGACGATTTGACGGCTTCTGACAAAACTGAACATACTTTCACCATATGATCTAGCAGTTGCATGCCTTGGTTTTTACCCAAAGGATATGAAAACTTCAGTCCACACAAAAACCTGAATATGGATGGTTACAATAGCTTTATTCATAATTGCCAAAATTTGGAAGCAACAGGATGTCCTTCAGTAAGTGAATTGACAAACCGTAGTACATACATCCAGACAATGGAATATTATTCAGTACTAAACAGCAGTGAGCTATGAAAAGACAGGAAGGAATCTTAAATGCATATTACTAAGGAAAAGAAGCCAGTGTGAAAAGGCTACATACTGTATGATTCCAACTATATGACATCTGGAAAAAGCAAAACTATGGAGACAGTAAAGAATAAGGGGTAGGGGATAGGGGGCAGGTAGGCATGAATAGGCAGAAAGAACACAGAATTTTTAAGGCAAGGAAAATACTCCATAAAATAAAATGATGGAAACCTGCCATTATACATTTGTCCAAACCCTAAGAATGTACAACACTAGAGTGAACCATTACGTAAACTCTGGACTTTGTGATTATGATGTGTCAGTGTAGGTTCATCAGTTGTAACAAGTGTACAATTCTTTTTTTTTTTTTTAAGATTTTATTTATTTATTTGACAGATATCACAAGTAGGCAGAGAGGCAGGCGGAGAGAGAGAGGAAGGGAAGCAGGCTCCCTGCTGAGCAGAGAGCCCAATGCGGGGCTTGATCCCAGGACTCTGGGATCATGACCTGAGCCGAAGGCAGAGGCTTTAACCCACTGAGCCACCCAGGCGCCCCAAGTGTACAGTTCTGAATGAGAATGTGGATAATGGGGAGGCTTTACATGTATGGGGGGCAGGGAGTACATGAGAAATCTCTGTACCTTCCGTTTAATTACACTATGACCAAAAATGGCTGAAGTCTTCATTTTTAAAAATAAAGGGGCATGTTAAGAAAAAAACAAAAACACATACCAAAAACCAAAAGCAAAGACAAATGACAAACTGAAAAAAGTATCCTGAAGTCATAATTTAGACAAGGATTCATTTCATTTAAAAAAAGATTAATTTCATTATATGTAAGGATGACAATAAATTGATCAGAAAAAGACTACACAGCACAGTCAAAGAATGGGCAAAGAATATCAGCCGAGTTCACAGTCAAGGAAATACATACGACTCTTAAACATAAGAGTTTGATCTCATTCTTTTTTTGAATTTCCGCTTCAGATCATTGAGTCACCTATACCCTTTTATTCTCCCAAGTTTAATTTTTTTTAATTTAATTTTTATTTTTTCAGTGTTCCAAATTTCATTGTTTATGCAGCAGACCCAGTGTTCATTTTTAATAAAAAGTACAATTTAAAATTTCACGGAATCATCAGCTTTTATTTATCAGAGTAGCCAAGATCAAAAGTAACATAACTATATTAGTGAAGGTTTGAGTAAATAGGTACTTATGTTGCTGATGAAACTATAAATGGGGTCAAATCTTATGAAGGGTGATTGACATTGTCTAGCAAAATTACATGTGTATGTATTTTCTGATCCAGCAAGCCAGATTAGAAATGCAGCCTATAGGTAAATTACCTATCTGCACATGTGTACCATGTATATATTTGAGCATGCATGCATATAAAATTCTCTAAAAGGATGCCTAGAAACCTACTACCATTGCTTACCTGGAGTAGGGTGGGAGTGGGATGTGAATGGTGGCGGAAGTATACTTGTCACTCTATATCCTTCTTATATTTGCAGAATTTTGACCCTCATCAATTTTAAACCTACAGAAACACAAACTTATGAATAGAAATGAAAGGGAAAGGAAAGGGACAGGCACTTTGGAGGAATCATTATTTTTATACCGCAGACTTTTATGTCCTTTATTTTATAGAGAAAGAGGCATTACTGGAGACTGGACAGCAAATGTCTAACATTGTTTCAAAATGAATCTGGATCAAAATATTATAAGGTAAAAATTATACATATTTTGAAGAATATATGCATTGAAACATTGTATATTTTCCAAATATTCAAGTAATATTCATTAATTATTATATTGGCATATACCTATTTTGACTCCTCCTAATATCATGTATAGGAGGCACTGTTAAGTTCCTTGTTGAAATAACCATCCCACACCCCTCCATTTCACCCCTCACAATAGCCCTGTTGCCCAAGGTGGTTTTTTGTTGTGTGTTCCTTTGGTTTTGGCCTGCTTGTCAGGTTGCTACTGATTGCCTTTTGGATGCTGTAATTTAGATTGGGCAGTGTAGTAAGTCCCATGATCGTTGCCTGCCCAGAAGAGGCCACTGTGGGATTCGGTGTTCTCTACTGCTCCATTTTATCTGAGGCCCTGATCCCCAGAAGCAGCTTCTTCACCTCTGTATAGTCTTCTTTGCTTGGCTTGCTCCACCCTTTGCATGTCACAGACAGACACCAGACAAAAGAGCAGAGTGTAGCAATTGTATCCTTAAGAAAGAGAATAGAAACAAATGACTTGCTTTGCTCTGGTTGGGTTCTTTTAAGTACTTTCTTTGCATTAGGGAATGGATTTCCTTTAAATACTTGTTACATTTATGGGCAGAACCAGACAGAATGCTTGAACAACCTATACTAACATTCTACTTTTGCTCTTATTTTTGCTTTGTTCTTCTCTGAGGGCTGTATCTTGCAGCAGCCTCTGGTAGAGAAGTAATTGTTGAGTTGATTTAATGACAATTGGAAAGTGACAAGTGTTGGATATAGTGGCAGTTACCCTCCAGGATCCTCTCCTTCCTTTCAGTCTAATGACTTGCTGCAGACCTGAATCACTGGCTTAGTTATCGTACTCCATGCTCTGCCTTCGGCGTTGTGGGGCATGCAAATCATTCCAGGCAGATATTATCATAAGTCTTGACTCTGTGTCCCATGTACCACATACTTGTGTTCATCTTAATGCATTCATTAAAAACGCATATCTCTGTTTAGTGTATTTGAAAATAAAAACAAAGATGTATTCATATCTTTTAATGCTTAATTTTTTACTTCAGGAAATTCCACTTTCAGAAATTCTCCGCATATCTTCGCCACAAGATTTCACAAACATTTCACAAGGCAGCAACCCACACTGTTTTGAAATCATCACTGATACTATGGTATACTTTGTTGGGGAGAACAATGGGGATAGCTCCCACAATCCTGTTCTTGCTGCCACTGGAGTTGGAGTTGATGTAGCACAGAGCTGGGAAAAAGCAATTCGCCAAGCTCTCATGCCTGTTACCCCTCAAGCAAGTGTTTGCACTTCTCCAGGGCAAGGGAAAGATCACAGTAAGCAATAAGCTTGTTGATGGCTTTTCTCCCCCTCGCTGGTTCCTAAACATTTTGTGGGTATGGTTGTGTTTCTTCATGTATTTTTCTTTTCTTTCTTTCTATCTTCCTTTTTTTTTTTTTTTTTTTTTTTTTTTTTTTTTTTTTTTTTTTTTTTTTTTTTTTTTTTTTTTTTTTTTTTTTTTTTTTTTTTTTTTTTTAAGATTTACTTGTGAGAGAGAGAGAGAGATTGAGCATGAGCAGAGTGGAGGGGCAGAGGGAGAAGCAGACTCCCTGCTCAATCTCCATCCCGATCCTGGGACTCTGGGATCATGACCTCAGCCGAAGGCAGATGCTTAACCAACGAGCTACCAAGGCACTCCTCTGTATATATTTCTAATGCTTACTTTAAGCTTCATCTGTACTAACCAATATTGTTAGTTAATTCCTTTGTATAGTTATGTTATAATGTATACATAAACCCCTAGAGCTAGGTTCCAGAGTCAGTTTCTCTACATTCAAATCTGGTTCTTCCAACCTGTTACATGATCTTAGGCAAAACCTTAACTCTCTGTAATAGTGCCTACTTTATAGGGTTCTCAGCATTAAAGGAAGGAGAACCAGTGTTTGGTATCCATGAACTCTCATTGGGTTAAGCAGACTACTAGCATTTTGCTTCATGGTGGGATATAAACAGGTGATAGAGTGTTATGGTTCACATCATACTTGTGAAATCTATGAAGTCATAAATGCCGTTTTTCTTTTAACTGAATTAAAACATTCAGAAATTCTAAAAAATTATTAAAACTTGTTCTTTGCACCAACAAAATTTATAAAATAAAACCTAAATTTTATAAAGGATCAAGTGAAAGCCATAACATAATGTCACTTTTATGCTACTGGTATTGTTATTTATGGGGAAACATCATTCATTAGACAAGTATATTTAAATCGAAATAGGTATCAGCCTAAATTGTGCGTTATTTCAGTTCAGCTTTATTATTTCATGCACCTATTCTTGGCATTATACTAGGCTCTGAGCTAGAATACCAAAGAAACACAGAAATTAAGGGAGAAAGGACATACAACATAAGTGTTAAGTGGTAGCATAAGGCAGTAGAATGCAGAAATGAGTAATGTGTTATCTGGGGGATGCAGATATGGATAGGAGGAGTAAGCAGAGACTTTATGATAGAAACAATCTGATTTGAACCTTGACCTTGGATCTCAAATAGGTAAGGATAGGAAAAATCAAAAGGGAAGGGTGAAGGGGGATAGTGTTACTCTAGTTAAGGAAGACAGGTGTGATCAAAGGGTTGAAAGTAATGACTGTGATCATGTTTGGTGTTTAATACTGACTCTTAGAGGATGAATCAGATGGATATTTATGGTGCTTCTTAAGATTGGGGGGATTTTAGGCAAAAGTCTGATATCCTAATTGAAGCCATGGACCTTTTCCCCCAGAAAATGATACAGGGACATAAACACAAATGTTATTTATAAATGGGATATAGAAATACTCTCTTCTCCAGCCCATCCATGGACCTCCTCCCTCAGGATAAGAGTCTCTAAAAGCAGAATGACAGAGGGGTTAAGAGTAGGATGGTAGAGAATGAAAGCACAGTCGCTGCTCACTGGCTGTGATCTTGGCCTCTGCAGTCGCTAATCTAAAGTGGGAATAATAATAAATGCATATAATGCACTTAGCACAGTTCCTAACACATTGGTAAAAATATTCCTGGGTTGTTGGCTGCTGCTATTGGTTTTTCTGGAGTGGAGTTCTAGGAAGCATTAGAAGATAAATCTAGGTGGAGTTAGACAGCGGAGGCCTTTGAAATAAAATCAGTACTGTCTTATGCTAGGAAAACGGAATGATTGAAAAACAAAGCTTTAGATACTTTAATCTGTTGATGCTATGCCTTTTTTGTTCATTAATATTTGAATTATTTAAAATATTTTAAGATTGACTTAACATTTTTAAATGCAGTCTTTGACAGTCATGTTACTTATTTTTGACTTATAGTATGCTTGCATTTTCTTGTTTTAAATTTTTATATTTGGGATCATAAAGGAAATTTCACATCTTATTTCTTTGAGTTCTCTCTGAGATTCTAGATGTTTGAGACATAGCCTCTTACATACTTTCCATGTGGCCCTCTTCTCTTGTCACTTACTTCCTTTGCTTATCAAAATAATATAGACATATAAACTTCACAGTAATATGGAATATAAAATGAGACAGCCCTTCCTATACACTTGTAACATCCCCTTATTCCTGCTTCTGTATCTCCCCCATGAGAAAACCATTATTAACAATTTGGTGTATATTTCTTGGTTTGGGGAGAATGGAAGCTGGTACTATCTGTACTGTATTATTATATTTTTATTTTTACAAAAAAATGCAATTTGCTTTTATCCACTATTAATATGGGATCAGATATATTTCAGTGTCAGTATATAGATTTATCTGATTTATCTAATTTTTTATTATTAAAATAATGCCTGCTTTTTATGTTTTAGAAAATGCAGTGTGGAAATGTATAAAGACTAAAGTTTTTGTTCCCCAACCCTTCCTCTCTTGTTCACCAGAAGTATCATATTTTCTTTGTTTTTACTTCAAATGCTGCTGCCTCACAACTTGCCTTTCTAACTTAATATGCCATGGATAGTTTTCTAACTCAGTATGGATAGCTCTACACCATTAAATGTTTAGATAGTATTTCTTTGTGTGGATGTGTCATATTTTATTTGACTAGTTTCTTGTTGATGGGTTAGTATTATGTGTGTGGATAAATTTTTTTAAAGAACATAAGTATATTAACTGTATGATAGCCACTTTTAAAAATCTAATGTAGTGTGGGCATTCACATATTAGCAAACGTTATTAATATTAAGTCATACAATAATTTTGTTCTTTTCTCATACATCATCCTTCTGTTTTACAGAAGATTTGTCTACTAGTATCTCTGTATCTAACTGTCAGATCCAGGAAAATGTGGTAAGTAAAAATTACAGCTAAAATAGCAAATTGGGTAATTAAAATAGGTAAAATAAGATGTGAAAATCTTATTAAATAAGTTCAAGAGACAAAAAACAAACTCTTAAATGCAGAGAACAAATGTGGTTGCCAGAGGGGAGTTGGGTGGGGGGGATGGTGAAGCAGATAAAGGGAATTAAGAATACATTTATCTTGATGAGCGCTGAGAAACATTTAGAATTGTAAATGACTATATTGTATATCCAAAACTAATATAACACTGTATGTTAATTATATTTGAATTTTTTAAAAAGTTCATAGGCCAGAGTATTGAGCACTTGGCCTAAAGGCACCAGCTAGATTTTGTGGCTGATAACTACTCTAAGGAGTTCTGCTTTATGAAGGAAACTAAGATTTTTTTAAAGTGTGAAAATAAAGATAATTTTTTTTACAAGTGATAGTAGAATATTACATAGTGATAGATTAGTTCAAAGAGAAGGGAAGATTACTTCTTGCTGGTCAGCAAGGAGGGAAAGCTTCCTCAAGGAAGTGAAACCTGAGCTGTGCCCACAAGGATGGAAAGGCATTTTGGCTGAAGTGTGAAGAGGATGGGGGTGAGGGGAGACAATAGGGCAAGGACAGGGACCAGGATGGACAAATAGAGGGAAGTAGGACATACAAGACTTTTAATCCAAGACTTTTAAGGAATAGTGAATGAGAGAAGTTTGGCTGCACAGGTAGGTACATGTTAGGGATGATGACAGGGGTCAGCATACTTTCTATATTTTAGGCTTTGGGGTCCATACTCAATTACTTTACTCTGCCATGGTCATGAAAAAGCATCCATAGGCAGTACATAAAGGAATGAGCATGACTGCATCCCAGTATAACTATATTTATAGACACTTGAATTTGAATTTTGTATCATTTTCACATGTCAAAAAATACTATTATTATTTTCCCTTTTAACCATTTAAAATGTAAAGTCTATTCTTAGATCAGGAGCCCATACAAAAGAGACAGCAGGCTGGATTTGGCCTGTAACTTATTTGCCAACCCTGGATTAGAAAGAAAAAAGAATCGAAAAAGAAGTCATAAAATAGTTCATTGGCTGTCTATAACCTTCTCTGATAAAAACCTTCTCGCCATCTTCCACTTGGGCCCTCCGGCTGTAATACCCCTATAGCATATAGATGTTGGCTTTTCTAAGACTGCAGTGAAGAGACTGGCTATCCAGTAGTGTTACAGGGAAGAGAGGATTTCAAGGAGATGTAATCTGTGTGTCTCTTGTCGTAGTGGTAGATAGAATAGATACCAGATTCTTGGGGAGGAAAAGGGGGATTTACACAAACATGAGATCACTAACTTTGAAGGATCCCCTGAGAACTTGAGGGACATGCCCATTCATAGCTGAGAATGGAAGAGGTTCAGAACTGGTCTTCTTGAAAACCTTTTCTAGCAGTTATTATTTGACTAGTGAATGTTCCCTCATCTAATTTGATTAGAATAAAAATTTCCTTGGTTAAACAAAAAATTGATTAAAGTTGGGAAGCATGTAAAAATGATTCTTATAAATCTTAAAATTTTCATTATACCTTAAAACATGTATATATACACATTGATTTGCTTTTGTCACAGGGCTGAGACTTCTTAAAGTATGCATCTGCTGAGTAGAGTTCCACCTTGTCTTCCTTGCATCAGCCACACCTGTAACATAGTACTGCAGTTCTGATGCTCACCGCCCTGATTTTGTGCAGACTCCACAGGTTAAGGGCACAGTTCCTAACAAGGCTGCTCTCACTTGAGACACCAGTCCCAAGTGCAGGGGTCCCCAGTTCATCCATACTTCTGACCAAATGACTACAGAGTCGGGATTCCCACAAACCCACACTGAGGTTCAGTAATTCACTAGAATGACTCAAAACTCAGGAAAGTGCTGGGTTTAGATTTACAGCCTTATTGTAACAGATAAAAATCAGGATCAGCCAACCAAAGATACATAGGGTACGGTCTGGGAGCGTTCTGAATGTAGAGCTTCTGCATTTTCTTCCTGAAATCAGGACATGGCAACCCTACAGCACAGTGATCTGTCACCAGCCTGCAAAGTCACCTGGGCCTTAGTGTACAGAGTTTTTATTGGAGTCTCATTAAGGAGGCATGATTGACTGAAGCATTGGCCACATGATTGAACTCCATCTCCTACCCTCCCCCTCCCCTGAGTTTGGACTGGTTCAAAGCCCTAACGCTGTAATCACATGGTTGATCTTTCTGGTGACCCTACCCCATCCTGAATCATTTTGTTAGCATAATTCTGGTGTGATCCAAGGGGCTCATGAATAACATAACATATAAGATACTCCTATGACTTGGGAAATTCCAAGGATTTAGAATCTCTCTCTTTGGAACTAGGGACAAAGGCCAGTCAAGTTCTTATTACACAACAATACCCATAATAGGTTCTCTATAATTTACAATTTTTGTTTCTTTAAAGTAGAACCAGGGATACTGGTGAAATATTCTGAGAACTGAATCCTCACTCCCACAGTCTTTGGTATTTATTTTGCTCACAAATAAATTGACAGCTATAGTTTTGGTGTCTCACCTTTATAGAGGTGTTTTGTTTTGTTTTGTTTTTAAAGAGTTATTTATTTAAGAGAGAGAACACAAGGAGGAGGGGCAGAGGGAGAGATAATCTCAAGCAGATCTGACACTGAGCACGGAGCCCAGTGCAGGGCTCGATCTCACAACCCTGAGATCATGACCTGAGCCAAAACCAAGAGTTAGATGCTTAACTGACTGTACCACCCAGTGCCCCCTTTATGGAGTTTCTAAAACTACTTTGTTTTCATAGAAATTTCTAATGTTTTATTGACTTATATAGTATGCTTATTTAATTTTTTGTAATTAAACTATACAATCTATAACAAGTACATTTGGCGTAATGAGTTTGGGAACAAATTCAGTTTTAAGAGTTACTCGTTGGATACCACATGCATTTTATTAGGCTACTATAGACATCAGTCAATATATTCTTTTCAGAGGGAATGGGAAGTACAGGTTATTCTGGGGAGTTAGTAAAGAAAAGGTGTTAGGAGAGCCTCTACAAATAAGTAGAATTTATTTGACCCTGATATGTCCTGAATTATTTATCTTTTTAGTAGATTTTTATGTTTCCCTAATACATCATAAGCCTCTCAACTAGGTCTGTTTTACAAATTAGCTACCTTTTACAGAGTCCTCTATATAGTTAGGGCTCAATAAGTGTTGATGACAATCATAAAGTAGGCAGTTTTTAAATTAGGAGGAACCTAGAGGTGTAGACTAATACTTTGTTACAGATGAGAGAGTCACGTCCCAGGGAAGTCAACAATTTAAAGAGTACCTAATTTCAACAGAAATTAGGACATCAGATTTATAGAATTACTGATTTTATATGCCAGGCCCTGGACTTGACACTTGGTATATATCCTCATTTAACTTACTTAAAAATACAGTGAAATAGATGTATTATATCCCCTTTATTATATCCCCTTTACCAGCGAGAAATTGAGGTCTGTACGATTCCATATGAGTTGCTACCATGAGACAGGCGCCGGCAGGGCGTGTAACACTGACAGAGATGGAGCCCCTGACTTTAGACGCCAGACTGCGGCCCGTACCTGGACAAGGGAGCCCCTGATTGAAGCGCTGGGGAGGGGACTGGAGAGCACCCGCCAGGAATATTCCCACAGCAACAGCCATCACCTAGGAGGAGGGGAGGGAGGGAAAAATGGGGAGGGATCTGAGCTGCAGACTTTCTCACACATCAGGCTTTCAAAATCAGCCTAATCTCAATAATATAAACCTTCTGAGTTTTTCTCTCAAATCAAAGATAGCAAATCTCTTTAATGGTGAAATAGGTAAAATTTTGTTCATTTTCATATGTTAATTTACTTTTTATAGATCATTACTTACTAAATACAAGGCTTTCTTTTATTCAAAGCTCTTTTCCCCCAAAGGCCTTGTTACAGAATACATTGTACTTGCATATTAAGAGTCATAGTAATAAAATTGAGGTTTTCTAGGACGTGGAAAGTTTGTGTTCATAAAATATGTTAGGAAACTTAGCTGCCTCTCTCATAAAAACAGAAAGGTGTTCAGTATTAGAATGAAAAGAGAGATACTGCCAGTATTGAACCGAGAGAAATAACGCTGCTTCCTCTTTCCTAAACAGGACATTAGCACTGTTTACCAGATCTTTGCCGACGAGGTGCTTGGTTCAGGCCAGTTTGGCATCGTCTATGGAGGTAAGCGACTACAGCCGGCTGCGTATCATACATACTCCAGAAAGCTGTGAAACTGGAAGACCCTGCCAGCTGTCGTGTCCTGTCACAGTTTGTCGAGTGGTTTCCCCGAGGGGCTGACACGCATTCTTCTAGCTCCGCCCTTTTCACTCTGTGTGTTCATTCTTTACAGAGTAACAGAAAGCGTCAGGAAATTAGTTTCACAGTAGTCTTACTTTATCTGTCCCCATAGCTCACTCATAAAGATGTTTGTGGGGGAAAATAAATGGCTTGAAGCCTTTGTTGGGCTTTGTGGGCTCGTTTATCCAAGGATACGCTCTGCTGGATTTCCAGCACAAATGGCCCCATTCCTCTGCTGTTGGCAGGAATGTTGTGTCAGGTCCGAAGACCTGAAATCTCACTGTGACTCCTGATACTGGCAGAGTCATTTAAGCTCACTGTGCTTTAGTATCTTCATCTGTTTAAAGCAGCCAACAAAATTTGACCTGCATAGCTCCCAGTTTGTTAATTAAACCTAATGTACATAAAAGTACTTTATAAGCTATAATCTAAGGTATAAAAGAAATGTTAAATCCATTTCCTCCTTTGCTGACCCCCTTTAAGTAGCCTTCTAGTGGCCTTTCTGCCTCAAGGCTTGCCCTGATATGTGGTTAAATAACTGTGCTCTCTCAGTGAACCTAGAATAAAATTAATTCATTGATAAAATGCTTCTATCTTGGCAGTGTCTGAAGACTAAGAGTTGTTAACTCATTTCAAAAGGTAGATTATTGTTCAGCAAACAAGTTCATTCAAATCTCCTGCCATTTCAAGTAATGAAACTGCCTTTATGAGAGGCAACTGCTAAGGAAAAATGTAATTTACTTCTAAAAGTTAAGGGTGAGTGAAGGAGAAAGAACAAAATCAGCCAAAGAAAAGAAATCTAAGAGTAAATACATATTAGTTTCAGTCTTTGTTCAGTTTCCTCATAAAGCTTTCATATTGTATATGAACTGTCACCTTGCTTTTTCTTTCTTTTCTATACTTTTTTTTTTTTTTTTTTAAATAGGAAAACATAGAAAGACTGGAAGGGATGTGGCTATTAAAGTAATTGATAAGATGAGATTCCCCACAAAACAGGAAAGTCAACTCCGTAATGAAGTGGCTATTTTACAGGTAAAAAAACCAAGTTGCTTTGTATTGATTTTAATATTTGATTTGTGAGTTTTTAAATGCAAGTCTTTTTAGTGTGCTGATAAGAATAAGGTTTGTTTTTTTCTTCTGTTTTCATCTTGTGACCTTTGGGCTCAGTAGGAGGCTGGTGGGCATCTATATTAAATCCTTAAGTCTTTTTTTTTTTTTTTTAAGGAAAAATTAAGTTATAGTAATCTAGGAGTTACAAGAACTGCCATTAAGATAGTAGTTTAGAACACATTTTCATCAGTAATATCTTAACAACAACAACAACAAAAGTAAAAACTTAATCTGTCACTCCAGAAGCTCAAAATACTTGGATACTTGTGTCCCCACATTTGATTAGGAGGTCAGCTAAATATAAACATCAACTTTAGCCTACTTTGTACTCGAATTACAATTTTCAGAACAATCTGAATGTGGTAAAAACATTTTTTAACAGAAACTTCAAATACTCATTTGCTGAAATTCATTACACAAGATTTAGTCACATGAGCATTTGAACTAGACTCTTGCACATGGGTTGAAAGGAATGTATGGCATTCCCTCTACTCACTCTACCCTTTGGTTCCCCACCTCCCGTCCACTGTGTCATCCTTACTTTCCCATCTTTGCCCATGATTCTTCTTGTATGTAGTCCTCATTAAACAACCTCAAAGCCTGGCTGAACCCTGCCTGGCAGTTGATTCTGGTATTTTCTGTTCCCCGCAGCTCCACTGACATCCTTGGTTTTTCTTCCCCATGTCCTCCCCTTTTTCAAGAAAGGTTAAGGCGTAAAGACTGAGGATCTAACTGAGACTACAGTTTTGGCTTTTCCAGTGGCAGGGAGGAACAATTCTAGAATCATTGATTAAGTAGTGACCTTCTAGTTTACTCAGGAACATCCAGCCTCTCGCCTGAGTGCTTGATGATGATCTCTGGATTTCTGTCAGTTTCATAGAAAGGAGGACATGATATTTCTGGACATCTGCAAATATTCTGTTAGGCTGAGCCAAAATCTCTTAGAAAAGGTTCCACAGTAGATTATACTCAACAAATTGAGTCTCCTTTCTGAAGAAGGCCACACTGTCTTGCTATTCCTTAAATATGCCAGATATGGTCCTGTCTCAAGGACTTTGCTTTAGCTGTTACCTCGGCCTGGAATGCTGTCACCCCCAAGATCTACGTGGCATAGCCCCTTACCTCCTTCAAGACTTTGCCCAAATGGCATTTCCTCATGAGGCGCTTGCATTCTGTTCCCACCCACCCTTACCCTCTTTTTCTTCTCTCCATAGCATTCACCACCTTCATCCTGGGTAATTTACTAGTTTATTAACTATCGTCTACCCCACCTTGCTAGAATAAGCTCCATGAGATGAGATTTGTCAGTTTTGTTCACTCATGAATCCAGAGTACCTACATAGTACCAGGCACAGAGCAAATACTCATTTAATGTTTATTGAATAAATGTGTTTATATGGGGGATTGCCTATGACATATTGTTAAATTTTTAAAATGGAAATGTGGAATGGTTCCATTTGTATAATTTCTTAAGGTAATGTGTACTTTGCATATATGTACATACAGTTATGTAAAGAAAAGGATCCATACCTACCTGAACTGTTAACATGGCTGCTGGGGACTGTGTTGTGGGGCAGGAAAGAAATGGAGGCTTTTTACTTTTTCATAGGGATGTGGTAATATAAAACTGTCTTTGCCGTTGCCTGAAGCAGGTAGGCTGTAGAGTAGTAATGGGAGAAAATGTGTGGTGCTCTCATGGCTACTTATCTAAATGGGAAAATGTCATCAGAAACTTAAGAAAGAAATTTCTGGTTTGAATACTGTGGTATATTCACCATTTTCCCGTTCTCTTTTTGGGAGTCCCCTAAAAGCTATAAGAAAAATGACAAACAAATTAAAAAAAAACACTAATAAAAATAGAAGAAAGTTCGGACCTATAAAATAGAGTTTTCCCAGAAACACTGGCGATGGAGCCAAGAGTGCGTGCGGGAAGAAGCGCCACAGTAAGGGCTGTTTTTGCTGGCTCTTCTGAGATGTACAATTGTGAGATCCTCTCTAGGTGCCTCCTCAAACAGAAGAAAGTGAAGGGGGTCACGATCTTCTGAAATTTAATTTAAGGGAGAACACAGTAAGTGAAGGGATGAAAGGCCCTTTAATAGTGGAAGAGTGCAGACCACACCAAATAGCAGCAGCGGCCTTTATAAAGGAGAGCTAGAGAGGTGGCGGGGAGAAACTGACCAGCGCATCAGCAGTCCTGCAAGATGAAGTAGCCAAACTAACAACATGGAACATGGAACATTACAACAGTGTAACCACTTTACACTGAAGTCAGTACCCTAAAAATAAAGAAGAACTCATTCAAAAAAAGCAGGATAAACAGTATTCTTTGATCCTAATGCAGTAATACTAGAAATAAATTACAAAATCGAAAAACAAAAACTCCACCTGAAAGTTTTTTAGATATTTTAATTTTTAAAGAGCAAAATCAAGATTTCAAAGTATTTAGAAAATAATTGTGAAAATATTAGGTATCAGCTTTTAGACTATTGCTCAGAAAATTTATAACCTCAAATATTACACAAGAAAGAATGAAAATAAGTGAATTAAGAATCCAACTCAAGAGGTTAAAGAATGAACAATAAAGGAAAGCAAAACTAAGAGAAATAACATCTTGGGGAGAGGACCACAAATACTGAAAAAATTTAAAGGCATTTTAAGATGCTGCCTTTTCCAACTCTCAAATAAATTTGAAAACCTGGAGAAAATGATTCTCTATGAAAGTATAATTTACCAAAAGACTCCAGAGGTAACAGGACATTTAAACAAACAGAGGATGTTAAGAGACAATAATGTTAGAGCGTACTTCTGTTTTTGTGTTTGTGTACTGTTTACAGGACTGGAGGTGGGGAGAAACTTACAAGACAACTACAGCATGGGGATAGCCAGCCACACTTCGAATTCTGTTGATCAAATTTGTGATATTCAGAATCTTCCCCTGCTCACGACTATTATCACACCCATGTCACTTTTGTTTACTATATAAAATTGCCATTTTTTTTTTAAATTTTGCTGCTTGGAATACCATCTCATTAAATTGTGGTGGTTTTTTTTTTTTAAGATTTTATTTATTTATTTGACAGAGATCACAAGTAGGCAGAGAGAGAGGAGGAAGCAGGCTCCCCGCTGAGCAGAGTCCCCGATGTGGGGCTCGATCCCAGGACCCTGGGATCATGACCTGAGCCGAAAGCAGAGGCTTTAACCCACTGAGCCACCCAGGCGCCCCTCATTAAATTGTTTTAAATTGATTAGTAAACAGTATTTTACACTTGCTAGTCATTTTTAAAAACACCACATTGAGCTAAAATGACTAAGTCTGTGCTGTCAGGGAACTTACTAGGATACAGAGTGAGATGTGTACATATCACATAGTACCATGGGATAAACATTGCTGCGTGTATATATAGTGTTAGGTGAAAACTAGTCGCCTTAGAGGTAATGTGAGCTGGAATTAAAGCCACTACGATGGGAATTGAGAGATGATGGCTCTAAAAACATTTTAGAGATGGTGTTCAACCTCACATAAGCCGAGAAGTTTCTCCTTTTAGCATAATTATAATATAGATTTTATATATATATAATATAATTATAATATAGATAATATATAATAAAGATAAAAACAAAATAATATAATAAAAATATATTTCTAATAATGAAAAGTTTAATCACCTTTAGTGAAGATATGAAAGTCTAAACAGAGGAATAGATTTATGTTCAGGAGTAGAAAACCATGGAATATTTTTTAGCAAAGCTGACTTACGATAATTTGCTTTTGAGGAAGGTTTTTTGTTAAACAGTAAGATAGATTGCTTTTTATTAGCAGAAACAGTATCGCATTCACCCTTATATTTTTGCAATCCTGGTAACGTAGTGGTGCTCAAGAAGCGTGATGATGGAGGTAGAGATCTTGAGCCTGAATGTGGGAAAACCAAATGCGGGTATGATTTGAGAATTCAGATTTAGATAAATACCCTAAAAACAGAACCACCTCTTGAGCACAGGCCTCCACAGATACATCCCCAAAGAGCCAAAGCTCTGTGTAGTTAGCTAAAATTTGATTGGCAGTTGGTGTCTGTTTATGGACAGCATAAAACCACCACAGCGTCAGAAGACTAAAAGGATGAAAAAGAAAAATGTAGTAATAATGGACAAGGACACTTATGTAATTAACTGGAAAGACCTCCTTTCCCCTCAGGGCATCCATTGCACTACAGATCTTGGAAAATCCAAATCCATGATCCTGTTTGGTTGCTTTTACTGCTTATTTTTGTTCTTTCTATGCCATGTATTCCAGACAGTCACAGTACATTGTTAGACGTTTGCATAGTAAAACTATTTCTCTACTAACATTGGTCATATAAATATCCTGCAACTCTCCAGAATTTGCACCATCCTGGGATTGTAAACCTGGAATGTATGTTTGAAACTCCAGAACGAGTTTTTGTAGTAATGGAAAAGCTGCATGGAGATATGTTGGAAATGATTCTATCCAGTGAGAAAAGTCGACTTCCAGAACGAATTACTAAGTTCATGGTCACACAGGTACTTTAACTCTTGTTTTTGTTTTTGAAACAATACTTGAAAACAGAGAAATGCAGTGCTTTTACATATTGGTTTATTTTGGGAATTTTTAACCTTGAAGAACAGAGTAACACTTCACTTAAAATTTGATGAACTGTAGTGGACTTTTCAAATTATCATACCCTTCAAGAGCTCAGGTGGGGGTTTAACTATGATTTTTTTGAAGCACTGAAAAAATTCTGTTTTCTTCAATAACAGATCCTTGTTGCCTTGAGGAATCTACATTTTAAAAATATTGTGCACTGTGATTTAAAGCCAGAAAATGTGCTGCTCGCATCAGCGGAGCCATTTCCTCAGGTGAGATACTCTTTAGAACCTTTTTACGTATCTGACAGTATTACAGAGCAGCCATGTAATGAAAGGGAGTGCAGTAAGGTCAGACTTATAGCCATCTTAACAGAAGGAATTAGCCTGTAACTGCCAGTGAGGATTAATACTTGATATAATTTGAACTCCGACCTTATTAATTATATTATTTTCATTAAGACTTTTTGGACTTAACCAGACCTCAAGGAGTAACTTTTTGCACATAGACTGCAGTTCACGTCTTTCTGGGGTTTGGGAATGAAGCGAGGAGAATCAGTCTTGGCTGGTGCCTGGTGCCTGGGACAAATTCTCCATAAAAACAGGGGTAACCCTATAGTGGGGGACACTAGGTTTGGGAGGGGGGGGACACTAGATTTTGAGGCAGGCAGCTAACTTCCCTTCCTCTTCAGAGCACTTTATTTCAAACATTTCACCAAAACCTATGGAAGAATTACATTTCCCGTTACTGCCATCACTCACACATATATATCCCCTTTGTGTGCACGTGTGTGTATGTCCGTGTCCTGTGTGGGATGCATTTTTTTTTTACTTGGTTAAATTTCATTTCATTAAAGAATGTTGATCTTGATCCAAAATTATTTTGCAACCTAAGAAAATGCTTCATAAACCTGAAGTTTGAAAGTTTTCCTGAGGAATATATGTTGGGAGTACCCATAAATATTTTTCATGGTTATCACTGGTGAATTTTCCAATCAGCTAGAATATCTGTTGACAAACTATTATTTACTTATTTATTTATTTATTTGAAAAATGCATAGTTAGATGGCTAGACTAAGGACAATGATTATTTCACCTGAGTTAAATACAATTCAAATTGTCGTTCAAAGAAAAAGATTTTTTTTTTTTTTTTTAAGATTTTATTTATTTGAGAGTGCGAGAAAGCAGGAGAGGAGGTAGGGTCAGAGGGAGAAGCAGGCTGTCCCACTGAGCAGGGAGCCCGATGCGGGGCTCAATCCCAAGACTCCAGGATCATGACCTGAGCCCAAGGCAGTTGCTTAACCAACTGAGCCACCCAGGCACCCCAAAAAGATTATTTTAAAAAATTACTCTTACAAGGAAGTAATCCTATTGCTTTGTAATGCCTGTGTGGTTAAAAGAGATTTCCCTATCATTGTGAGGTCAAAAAAGGTTCCCTAACAGTTGGTGTGATGTTTTTAATAAAGTGTTTCCATATATTATCTCATTTGATCTTCAGAATAGTCTGGGCAAAGGATGCACATCCCTACAGTGAAGCTAAAACTTCCTGACTTCTGTTAGGAACAAAGGGAAAACATCATTCACTTGACATTTATTGTTGCCCAAGTACTAGCCATGGCCACACTTCCTTATTCAGTTGCCAGACTGCCATGGTATCTTTATCAAGATGTTACTAGAAATATGGCATTTAACAACAAGAATACACAGGAATACAGATACTAGGATTAAGCAAAATAAAGGGTCAGTTTTTAAATACCAACTTATTTTTCATTCAGCACACATTTATTGAGTACCTTAATGTGTCCAGGCACTAGTCACTGAGGATTCAAAAATGAGACACATAACTTCTGCTCACAGATGATAGAAAAGTAGCTCCTTAAAAGCCAAACGCTAAAAAATCAGCGCCTTCCCATTTCATCATAAAACTTTGACCACTTACACCACCAGCCTGGTTTTTTTGGCATTCTAAAAGGTAGAACTTAAAACTGTTTTTTTGAAATAAGCACTAGGAAAGCTCTTCACACTATGTCAGTAATACATCACAGGGTTATAAATGTACCTGCCTTTTGGCAAAAGGGTATTTTATAATTTCCCCACCTGCATTCATTTGACATTCGTAATCAGTACATATGTTGGCAGGTGTGTTGAAATGACTCGGTATCATACTTAGAAACAGGTAGGTATAGAGAGATTGACTGACAGATGAAAATACAGAATTAACATCATCTTTTTATTTCCAGGTGAAACTGTGTGACTTTGGTTTTGCACGCATCATTGGTGAAAAGTCATTCAGGAGATCTGTGGTAGGAACTCCGGCGTACCTAGCCCCTGAAGTTCTCAGGAGCAAAGGTTACAACCGTTCTCTCGATATGTGGTCAGTGGGAGTTATCGTCTATGTTAGCCTCAGTGGCACATTTCCTTTTAATGAAGATGAAGATATAAATGACCAAATCCAAAATGCTGCATTTATGTACCCACCAAATCCCTGGAGAGAAATTTCTGGTGAAGGTAAAAAAAAGTTTCAGCTCTATGCCCTTTAGTCTAAAAATCTTTGTGATCTCAAATCAGCCTGTCTCTTCTGTCTCATCTTTTTAGTTTCTCATATTCATCTTTCAAATTCAACCAATTTTTGAGCACTCTTCCTTCTGCATTATCTCTTCTCTAATTTCCTTATAGCACTAATCCAGGCCCCAAGTTCCTCCTTTGGAAACTACTAAAATATCTTAACAGTCCTATCCATTAGACGCTTTCCCGGCCCTACTTTTGTCTCAATCTGCCCCAAACACCTTTGCCTCCTTTTAACCACATTGCAACTATGTAGGTCTCCCTGAGACAGCCCGAGTCTACCTGCTGTCCTCCCCTCCATAAAACCTCGTTGTTTTCTCTTCCCACCTACTTTCTGCATCTTGCTTAGACCTCTCCCCTGCCTACAGTCCCTCTTCCTTGTTACTGAAATAGTTCTAGTCCTTTAGTACTGTGGCACATCTATGAAATCTTCCCTGAGCCCCTCCTCTAAACTTGGTAAGATCAACTCAGGCTACTAGGCGGAGATATTTTTCCTTATTCTTTCTTTTCATAATTACTTTTTTTCAGAACTAGATTGTAAGCTCCTTGAATGGAGACCTTTCAGGTTCTTTATATCTAGAATGAACTTTATAGACATTTTCCAGTTTATTTGCAGCCCTCCCAGGGACCAATCCTAGGAAGCAGGATACATGTTTTCCCTGCCCAGTACAGGTTTTTGAGCTTGCAAGCCTGGGTTCTGTACCCATGAAGAATGCCCTGGCTGTCCCTCTTTTACTCTTTGATACTGTTGGGAAGAGCACGCAAGTTATTTAGCAGCCCCATATTGAATGGAATCCTACTGGGGAAATACCCCACCTGGATTTAGCCAACCTTTGGAACAGGGTTTTCTTTGTTTTCCAGAAGTACCAGATCTAATCATAGGGATTTAATAGCCCATTAAACAGGGGAAGTTTGAGGAACAACCTGTAAGAACAGTAGCAGGCTTACTTGGTAATGAACAGCTAACTGAAGTATATATGAGGGTTTCTCTTAGAGTTCCTCGGGCAGTGTGGTCTGCAGACCTCTTCTATCAGCATAATCAGTTGGTGAGTGTACTAAACCAAAAACCCCTGGCTATATCCCAGAGCTTCCACTTCACCAGCTGGCATGACACCAGGAATGCATTTTAATAAAGACCCTAAATGATTCTGTTGCACATGGTGGACATCCACTTAAGCAACACCTGGTAAAAGTTTGAAGTATTTGGAACCAAGAGTTCATAATTAAAATACCTGTGGTATGCAGAAGAGAAACAGAGTGGATATGATGTAAACCTTTCATTTGGCTCATCCCTGGGTCCAAGCTTTTGTATCTATATTTCAAACGTACTGTCACACTGCACTATAGTCAGTACACAGTCACATGGAGGTTATGGGTTTGCAGTTGCTTCATTTCTTCAAACAACTGGATGACATAAGTATGCCAGCATACTTACTGTTACTGCCATACACACCAAACACCACATCTGTTTGAGTGTGAACTTGTGGTAATAAGTTACCATGTTAGTCTGGCCCCATGTGTAGAGGAAGCCAGCGGCTTTGGCACCTTAGCAGACCAAGCCAGGGACTAGGGAATGGTGTCTTTGGGGGAAACAGCAAGTCAGTCTGTGATCAGTTTTTTTAATTCATTTTGAAATAATAGCCATAACTAGCACTTACGTGCTAGGCACAATTCTAAGCTCTTTACGTGTATTATTTCATCTTTACAACAACCTCATTTTGTAGACGAGGAAACGGAGAAACAGCAGCAGGCACTAACTGACCCTCCGCCACACTGAATGCGCACTCTGCACTGCCTCCTTAAGCAAACAGGCACACTTCCCAAGATAGGTACTACGTGCAGTGGACATTTACGGATAACTAACAGGGTAGCTGTTAAGGCTGCGGCCTTGAGACGCAAAACCCTCGACCCTGTATTTCTGTGGATTGAACTGCCTTCTAAGACTCACAGGCTTGGTTTGCTCCATATACTCAAATGCATGTGTCTGATTTTGTCTTTTCTCTTAGCAATTGATTTGATCAACAACCTACTTCAAGTGAAGATGAGAAAACGTTACAGTGTGGACAAATCTCTTAGTCATCCCTGGCTGCAGGTAAAAAAACAAACAAAAAAACGTCGTCTCTTCGGTGATCCTCATTCAAGCCACTCATTGTACTTTGTCTTACCTACTGAAACCACTCTAAGATCAACAGATTCTCCTCGTCTTAGAATACTGTTAAGTGTTCTTTAGTGATTAATTTGTCCTGTGGCTGCATCTCTGGAGGTTTTGCAGTAAGCCACTGAAATGCAGAACTTCTAGACAGTTAAACTCCTGTGAACTGAAAAGCAGTGATTTAGCCTTTTTATAGAACCTTATGTTTCATATCACCTTTTTGTAAGATAAGCATATTATTTTGTCAAATATATTTCAAAATTATCCACTAAAAGATTCATATTTGCATTGGTGAGATCAGAAATGCCATTTAAAATGTTTGGCTGAAGTCCCCCAAGAGCTGTTGCATAGATCTGTCAAAAGATACCCCCAAATTTCAGAGTAAAGAGAAGCTTTAGAACTGTTTTAAAGGGAGTAGGGAGTAGCATTAACTTCAAAACAAATGCAGTCTTAGTCAGTCTCCATGATTATTAAATTACCCTGGTAGTAGGTTCTACGTACTTTCCCCTAGTTTGAGGAGTAACGTGTGGGTGTAAGGTCAGAGTATAGAACAGGATGTTTTAGTGATTATTATTAGCCATCTCAGAAGCCTCAGGCAATTTTTTTTTTAGTTGCAGAAACTAGTTACTTCATTAGAGATTCTAAATTTGGAAAAGTATTTAACATTGCTAATATAAATATTACAAATGGAACTTATAGCAAGTACTTTTGGTATTGGGTTTAGGTTGTCAATTTTGTGAGTAGGGCGCTAAGAAAAAAAATTCACAGTATTTTGTTACTTTTATACTTTATAATCACCTCATTTTTTTTCTAGGACTATCAGACTTGGCTTGACCTTAGAGAATTTGAAACTCGCATTGGTGAACGTTACATTACACATGAAAGTGACGATGCCCGCTGGGAAATACATGCATACACCCACAATCTTGTATACCCAAAGCACTTCATTATGGCTCCCAATCCAGATGATATGGAAGAAGATCCTTAATTATCAATGAGCTAACTTCAATAAGGAAGGATTTCATTTTATGTACTGATGTTTTACTGCACAACTGTTGTTTGTAGGTGGTCATCTGCGAGGGTGCAAAGACATGGGGAAATAGGATAAGCAATCAGTGACACCAGTACTATAGTTCATTATGAGTAGATACAAGAGGGGAAACTGAGTAGTAAAAATACACAATGGAACCAAGATGAAATATTTCATAAATTTTACTGGTTTTTGTATTTTTTCCTAATCCTTCACTTTAGTACTTTAGTGGCATTTAATTTATCTTCCCTTTCCAAATGCTCTTACACTGTTTTTTAAAAAGGAGAAAAAGGAAAGCTTAGTCCAGCCATTGAATATCTTGATCAAATCATGTAAGAGTTCTAACTAGGTTTGCATTTAAAAGCTAACTGAGGGGGCGCCTGGATGGCTCAGTGGGTTAAGCCTCTGCCTTCGGCTCAGGTCATGATCTCAGGGTCCTGGGATCGAGCCCCGCATCGGGCTCTCTGCTCAGCAGGGAGCCTGCCTCCCCCTTTCTCTCTGCCTGCCTCTGCCTACTTGTGATCCCTCTCTCTGTTAAATAAATAAATTAATTTAAAAAAAATAAATAAATAAAAGCTAACTGAGGAGGGGCCACCAGCCTGGGATTTCCTCTGCAGGCTTCTAAGCATTTGTTTAACCAGAGGCATGAGGGGTTTTTCCTAGGTGCCTAGAAATGTTTCCTAGATGCTAGGCTGTTTTACCTTTTTTTAGGGGAGTCAAGAGTCAAAACCATGATCCCTAACCTTTGGAGCTGAACTCTTAATATACTCTCTACAACATAAAAATTTAGTCCCCTTTGTATGTTGGAACGGCCTCTAAGATAATTTGGGACAGTTGGTGTCACAGAACCTGGAGGAGGGCCTGCTGGTCTGTCTGCTCCTCGCTCAGCATCTGTGCTCTGTACTCACGTTCCCACTGGACCACTGTAGTGCCACAGCTGGCTTCCAATGTTCAGTGAATAAAGAGCTAAACTTTTCTTACACAGTTTATCTTTACACAGAGTTGAATAATTTGAGGAAGAAAATCATTAAAAGTAAGGCCAGTGCAGGATCAGTTAATGCTACAAAGAAGAACAGCAAAGAGTGTATCCTTTTTTTCTTCCCTTAGTTTATTGGAAGGGTTTACAGATATCTGGAATGTTTTTAAATCAGTTCTTTTAAGCAGTTTGGGGGAGTGGGTGGGGTGAAGCATGAAGCATTTATTTTACTCATTCATCTGCTCTGCTAATATTGTAGCCCTACCCTTATTTTTTTTTTTAACATTTCAGCACCAGCAGCCCACTAAAGAAGTGTTTTTCTACTCAGATATAATGTTTAAGAGGTTAGACTTTTTCATAGCTTTTAAAAAGTTACTAATAGTTTTCTCCCCCCAAAAAGTTTAAGATCCGGGGCCACCCCCTTATTTTAAAAAAACTAGTGGCTTTTTGTTTCTTCATTCCACAGTAATCACTGCAATCTATTCCCCCCCCCCCCCCAAAAAAAAAGAGCAAAAGATTTGGAGTCAGAAAATCTGGTCTTAAGTCTCGGTTCCAGTCTGTCTGAGCCTCAAGATCTCAGTCTGTAAAATGAAGACCATAATTCTTGCCTCTACCTTCCTCACAATGCTGTTGTGAAGCTGGGCTATGTATGAACATACTCGTACTAAACGTACTAAAAACTATAAAAGTATTAGCTAACATTGTTCCACTGAACGAGGTAGCAAAAGAATGTCCCTGGATACAAGTAGTTGGAGCCAGAGAGGGCCTTGAGAGAGCCCCGAAGCTACTCCGTTATCTGGGCTGAGAGTACCGTTGAGAGAGAAGCCACCATGCGGTCTCCTCTGTTCTAAGCTCTTTACACATTTTTGCTTATTACCCTCACAACAGTTACAAAGTATGTGCATTATGGACTTCATCTCACAGATCAGGAAACTGAGGCACAGGAAGATTAATCAGCTGTGGAGGGTCACTGTATGTGGACGTGAACCCTGGCAGTGTGGCTCCAGTCCCTCTGCCCCCTCCACCCCCAACCACTGTGCTGCACTGCCTACTCACAGCACCCGGAAACTCGCTACCATGTCTCACAGTATCCAGTCTCCTATGGGAGGTTAAAAAATTTAGTCAAATTTTGCAAAACCTTTTAGAAATGTATTTTCTCTGCGCTAAAGGATGACTTCCCCAAGTCTGTCCAAAGTAAGATTATACCAACGTACTAAAATGGAGTCATTCTGAGTCCCGAGGCACCCTATTGTGGTTTTGGTTTTACTGCCTAAGGTGAAAATTAACTGGAATGATGTTTGCTATACTTAATCAAACTTTACAAGCCATGAAATTAATTGCACTCTTTTTGTTTGTGCTGTTGAATACATAAGAAGTTTTCTAAAAAAAATGTGTAAAGGCACTGTCAGATAATTTGGAGTTGTCATTTACTCCAGATACTGCATAACCTGCATAACCTTTTTTTGTCTTGAAGTTGTTTTTGTATAAGAAATAATTGTTAGAAACATTTGATAATGTACAAAGTAGTCTATAATGACAATGTTCCGTACGTTTTTATATTTTTTGTTACATCCCACTTTTTGTAAATATCCTCAAAGAAGCTTGATAATAAAATGTATTTCCATATCACCATACTTTTCCATGTGAAAACCTGAGCATTATCTCTAATAGAGGTATCCAAAGAAAATTTTATTTGGTTGTGTTATTTTCCCAGGCCTTGGTAAAAGTATTATTTTGGAAATAGTATTTGTAAATGGAACTAATGCTATATTTAAAACACTGATTTTTTTAACTACCTAAAATAAAAAACAACTCATTATTTCAATTTTATATGAAATTTGAGGTAATTATCTAGAGGTCTTATTGGCATGAAAGTTTAGAATAATTATAACTATAAATTTTTCAGGAGCTACCATCAAATATTCAATTATTGTAACTTCTACAAGACTTAAAACCTAGCAAACTTACTTTGAATGGCATTTGGCTTATTTAAGACACAAGGCATTGCCTGATTCCTCCCATTAATTATAAAAACTATTAAACAACTGAGAGGGGCCAATGTTGGGCATTTTCACCTTCCAAAAATTCACCAGCCAAGTCTTTGGAAAAAAGTAAGGGTGATTACGAATGGTGTAAGGCGGGGCAGCATATGAAAAACAAGCCGTCTCTCTATCTTCCTACTTTAGAGTGAGACTAGTCCTGTTCTGAGTGAAGCCAAATAAGCAACAGAAAGCCAAGAATTGATTGATCACTCTGCCAGTGAACTTTCAATATAGTTAAGCTATAAATTCAAAACATACATCTCATACTCTTTTCCTTTAATCTCACTATAAATTTGTATTGCCAATATAATAATTCTTCAGAAGGTATATGTCTGGTATTAATGTTCTGTGAACCAAAAAATGAGAACTTACAGAATGAAAACTTGACATTTATCTGAAAATGAGGGAGAATTAGTTCAGATCAGAAAATGATTCCTGCTAACATAGTCTGCATTTACTCTGATATTTCAGGTACATGTTAGGTTTACTAGTTTTACTGGCACTTAAATATTTTTTTAAGATTTTACTTACTTATTTTGAGAGAGGGAGAGGGAGAATCCCAAGCAAACTCCACGCTGCGTATGGAGCCTGACGTGGGACTGGAGATCCCACAACCCCCGAGACCATGACCTAAGTTGAAATCAAGAGTCAGACACTCAGACTGAACCACCTGGGCACCTCTAAATTTTTTTAATTATAAAATTCACAGAAGTAGAGGGTAGAAAATTTACCACAAAGGAGAACAATTTTCCACCCTGAAAACCCACTTCCACAATGGGATATTTAATAGTGATTACTAGGCATCCTTTCCTTACGTTTTATATACAAGTAACTACCACAGAAAACAACCAGTCTGCACTAATAATATTAATTTTTATGAGATTAGTTACAAGCATTTCTTTAAATGTAGCTTTTCCCCCAACAAAAATGGAATCATAACTATAAAACATTCTCGACTATACTTTTTTCACTTCCCACATTCTTAGAGAGGAGTCAGAACATACTGCTCTACCTCATTTTTAAAAAATAATATATGGATAGTTCTATTTAACCCATTCCCTATGAAAGGCCAGTTAGGTTTTGGTTTTTGCTAAACCAGTCAGTGTTCATGTTTATTTTTTAAAATAAAAATACAGCAACTAGCCTTAATAAAGAACACTTAGTTTTTCAGTAACTTATTTCATTAAGCCAAAAGCACACAATTGTGCCAAAAGCCAGACACAGCCATAAAAGATCAATATTTAGTTGTACTGTAAGACAGTCATTTTTATTGGTGATAAAGACATAAAATATTGTAGTACTTATTTTACCTGTGACATATGAAACACGTTCCCTTTATTTTGCTTTCTTAGGCAGACTTAGGGGTAAAATGCCCACACTGAGATCACCGCCAGGTAAGTTCACCAAACCCAGCTACGGGTGACACAGAGGGCTTTGACTGGCACGCATCCGTCGGATGGCTTCTCCCATGAAGTCTCTGATGAGGCAGCAAGGCAAAAAAATTAAATCTTTCTCCCATCTTCTGAGGATTCATTAACATATCATACCCCTGAAGTAACTGCTGCCTGGCTGGCTCATCTGATTTGTCTAAAAGAACCTGAAAAGAAAAAACTTCTTAGTAAAAATAACTAGAAGGATTCCTGGTTACGTGCAGCAATGCTAATGACCATTGGCTGCTCAGTAAAGCAGGACTTCACATCGGATTTCTCATTACCTGCCTTTAGAATCATGGGGTGCTTATTAAAAACATAGGTTGCTAAGACCCAAACCTGTGGATTTGTATGTTTAACAAACATTCCCAGGTGGTTTGATTTTCACTGAAGATTTAAGATGTCTTCAGGACCCTTCTAAAATTCATCCCCATAAACACAGTCAACTTTCCCTACTGGGCATGAACACTGTTTGAAGTCTTCATGCTAGCTTGTGTGGAGATGCAGGGCGTGCACCGTGGCCCCAGCCCAGCTGCACTAGGTCCAACGCTACCAGAAAGACCACAGTACCCAGGGCCTACTGACCGAGAGGAGCACTGAGGCTGGGGTTTCTTATCACTTGAAACGTTTTTATAAAATACTACAAAATAAAAATATTTAATGATCCTGAAATAAATCATTACCTTCAGCCGGACATCAATGCCCATATTTTTTAAAAACATCTGTTGTTTTATTGGCCCCAGAGAAGCTATTTGTCCCCCTGCCATTCTGCGCAGATAACTGAAGTCCACATCGGCTGTGAGGTCTGCCGTTCCCGGGGCAGTCAGGACGTCATGAAGCTTGTGGCCACAAAACCCCTTGAACACAATTTTTAAAATGATGAGTTTTTGTCCCTTTATGGTTACATTATCAAAATTCAAGAAATGCTATCATTTTAGTACATTTTACCTGTTGGAAAGAAAAACATGGCCTAAGTCAGTGGTTTATCAACTCTTAATATAGTAGCACCCTTTCCTCAAATGAGACTCTACGTGGAAAAATGCGATATAAAGGGCAACACTGGGTGCCTGGAAATGCTGCCTTTCATTACTGCTTGTGGTGATGGCGTAGAGATCCCTTCAGTTCTCCATGTGTGTTAACTTGTTTCTTACTGGAATCAAGTTAAGTTTTCACCAGACTCTAGATGGGTGTTTGACAAGGTGTATCCATCAACTACGTGCACCAGAATCGCCTGAGCCCACGTTACTGCATTCTGCCCAGACCTACTGAATCCGAATCCTGGAGGGAAGGCTAGGGAATCAGCATTTAAAAAAAAAAAATCCAGAGGTTGTTTTTTTTTTTTTTAAAAGATACAATAAAATTAGAACTTGAGAACCACAGATCTAGAAAATGACTAATAGTAGTATTGAGTTAAATGTATTTCAATTATAGGATAGTCAACACAACTGATAAGGAACGCAAGGAAGGATGCTCACGTAGAATAAAAGAATACATCTAGAAAGGAAAAAAGATTGAAAATATAGGAAAAGTCTGATCATAGTAGCTAAATCAAATATGCATAGAAGTACTAAAAAATTTTTTTAAATGGAGGGGGAAAATTCTTAACTTTAAGAAAATCTTCCCATTTGTATTATTCAGATGCTAAGTAGGATCTATGCAGACCTAGGTTCTGCAGCTGAAGCAGAATGTAGATGATTCAGACCCTGTTCCAAGGCCAGTCTGGAAGGTGAAATCCTATGGTTAAGGGCAATTATAATATGAATTAATATTCATTACAAATACTGTAATACTAAGGCTAGGCACCATAGAAACCAAAGGTAACATACTTCAGAGATGATACCAATGAACTGATGGTAAGTCATGTTTCTGAGTCATACATACTCTGAAGGTGTCTGTCTTCGTTCCCTCGTGACCATAATCAGCGATCAGTGCCGCACCTCCGGTTAGTGCGATGCGCTGAGAAAGCTCCTGAATGATAACGCCAGCCTCAGGACACACTTCCACGTGGTCCCTCATTTCATCACGCTAATAAGGGAGCAGGTAAATCCAGATGCATTACTGAAAACAGTTTCCTTAGGGTTTTTGTACAATGAGCATTTCTTAGTTACAATAAAAATAAATTCCTTCTCCGTATGCATTATGTTGTCTACATTCAACCTTTCATCTTTTACCATCTAAAGAAGTTTCAAAATGCCCTTTCTCATACTAGTCAGTGTACATCTTATAAGAAGTGATCTTTTAAGAGAAATTAAGCAGTTTTACATAGTTGGGATATAGTTTTTAAAGAGAATGGACTGCTCATCCAGAATGAAAACCCTATGTACATATATGTAATTTGCATTAGAATAATACGTAGATTCTTAGAAAGTTTTCATGAATTTCACTTTTTTATTGTTAAAAGGTCAGGCTATCAACAAAGTCCCCAAATTAATTGCCCCAAATAAGTAAATACATACATATATATATATATATATATGTGTGTGTGTGTGTGTATATACATATATATATATAAAATGTCATGATTGAATTTCAGCAATAATCTATTTTACCTATCTATAATTAAAATATTTTTGTTTAGTTTGAAAATGTATATTAGTTATATTTTTAGTTATGAAAAAAGGCTTTCATAATTATTTGAACTCTTAAAATAAGAATGTTTTAATATAGCTATAGTCACTTTATTTTTTTTTTAAGATTTTATTTGAAGGAGAGAAGAGAACATGAGCAGGGAGGAGAGGGAGAAACAAACTCCCTGCCCAGCAGGGAGTCCAACAGGGGGCTCAATCCCATAGATTATGACCTAAGCCAAAGGCAGATGCTTAACCAACTGAGTCCCCCAAGTGCCCCTAATACAGGCTATAATCACTTTAGATGAAAAATTACCTCAGCTTCTATTTTTATTCATTATTACTTAAAGCTATTTATTTAGTTGCAAAGATATTTTTTGTCTGTCTAGAGGTGAATATTTTGCCATATATATACATGACTAGATACTGTAGCTGTAAACTATTAAAAATTACCACCATTCTTGATATAAAAAAATAAATTAAAAAGGCAATCTAAGCCCAAACATTCCTGACAAGCACAGGGTTTTTTAAACCTCTACACATGACCCCAAGTTAGAAAGACTCTTGCTATTACTCCTTGAGGCCAACAGAAAGCAGCAGTAAATGTACCATTCTGGCCATCTAGTATCAAACTTAATTAAACTAATAAAAAGTTGTTTTGAGCATTAAATGAGAAAATTAAGAGGAATACATACAAAGTGCTTAATAAATAGTTGTTTTCACACACCTCAAACTCTTCTGGACAGGCAGATGCTACTATGACCATGTCACAGGGAACTGAGGCAAAGGGGGAAGGGGCAGGACGTGCCTGAGTAAGCACTTACTACCTTCCTCCTCACAGGGCGTTCAGGTCATGCCTTCCTGAGATGATCTGACCCAGGCTCCTGACTCGATCACTATTAATAAAAAGCACCTCATGTCTTACGAGCAACCCTCCCCTTGCCCCATCAAGGAATGCTAAAACGGGGCGCCTGGGTGGCTCATGGGTTAAAGCCTCTGCCTCTGGCTCAGGTCATGATCCCAGGGTCCTGGGATTGAGCCCCGCATCGGGCACTCTGCTCCCCGGAGAGCCTGCTTCCTCCTCTCTCTCCCCCACCCCTCTGCCTGCCTCTCTGCCTACTTGTGATCTCTGTCAAAAGATAAATCTTTAAAAAAAAAAAAAAGGAACACTAAAACAGGAACTCAGAAAATGAGACCATGAAGATTTGGTTGGCAATAAAGTAAGAAGAAAAAACCTCCTACTTGTATGAAGACTTCTGCTGGCGTGACACCCGGCGCCAAAACAAACCGCAGCTTATCAGAAACTTGTGGGTCGATATCAATGAGTACTTCTCGCCACCCTTGGGGTGTTTTCTGAACACAAAAAATGCATAAAAACACATTTTTATCAGTTTTTTCTCAAATTGCCTCTACTAAAAGTAACTATTATTTTTCTCCTCCTACCATATACGACAGATGACATTTACTTTACCACTTAAAAAAAGGCAATACTGGGACGCCTGGGTGGCTCAGTTGGTTAAGCGACTGCCTTCGGCTCAGGTCATGATCCTAGCGTCCTGGGAT
>PISX010017865.1:0-33019 GCA_004024625.1 Mellivora capensis | reverse complement strand
TTGGAGAAGTATCTGTTCATATCTTCTGCCCATTTTTATATGATTCTCTGTTTTGCATGTGTTGAGTTTGAGAAGTTCTTTATAGATCCTGGATATCAACCTTTAAAAGATCATCCACCATGACCAGGTGGGATTTATCTCTGGCTTACAAGGCTGGTTCAACATTCACAAGTCAATCAATGTGATAGAACAAATCAATAAGAGAAGAGACAAGAACCACATGGTCCTCTCAATTGATGCAGAAAAAGTATTTGACAAAATCCAGCATCCGTTCCTGATTAAAACACTTCAAAGTATAGAGATAGAGGGAACATTCCTGAACTTCATAAAATCTATCTATGAAAGACCCACAGCAAACATCATCCTCAATGGGAAGAAGCTCACAGCCTTCCTGTGGGGAACAGGAACACGACAAGGATGCCCACTCTCACCACTCTTGTTCAACATAGTATTAGAAGTCCTAGCAACAGCAATCAGACAACAAAGAGAAATAAAAGGTATCCAAATTGGCAAGGAAGAAGTCAAACGCTCTCTCTTCGCAGATGACATGATACTTTATATGGAAAACCCAAAAGACTCCACCCCAAACTACTAGAACTCATACAGCAATTCAGTAATGTGGCAGGATACAGTCAATGTACAGAAATCAGTGGCTTTCTTATGCACTAACAATGAAAATACAGAAAGGGAAATTAGAGAATCGATTCCATTCACTATAGCACCAAGAACCATAAGATACCTGGGAATAAACCTAACCAAAGAGGCAAAGGATCTGTACTTGAGGAACTACAGAACACTCATGAAAGAAATTGAAGAAGACATAAAAAGATGGAAGACCATTCCATGTTCTTGGATTGGAAGAATAAACATTGTTAATATGTCTATACTACCTAGAGCAATCTATAATTTTAATGCCATTCCCATCAAAATTCCACTGGTATTTTTCAAAGAGCTGGAGCAAATAATCCTAAAATTCGTATGGAATCAGAAGAGACCCCGAATTGCTAAGGAAATGTTGAAAAACAAAAATAAAACTGGTGGCATCTCATTACCTGATTTCAAGCTTTACTACAAAGCTGTGATCAGCACGACAGCATGGTACTGGCATCAAAACCGACACATTGACCAATGGAACAGAGTAGAGAGCCCAGATATGACCCTCAACTCTATGGTCAAATAATCTTTGACATAGCAGGAAAAAATATACAGTGGAAAAAATATAGTCTCTTCAATAAATGGTGCTGGGAAAATTGGATGGCTATATGTAGAAGAATGAAACTCGACCATTCTCTTACACCATACACAAAGATAAACTCTAAATGGATAAAAAACCTCAATGTGCGGCAGGAATCCATCAGAATCCTAGAGGAGAACATAAGCAGTAACCTCTTTGATATCAGCCACAGCAACTTCTTTCAAGATATGTCTCCAAAGGCAAAGGAAACAAAAGCAAAAATGAACTTTTGGGACTTCATCAAGATCAAAAGCTTCTGCACAGCAAAGGACACAGTCAACAAAACAAAGAGGCAACCCACGGAATGGGAGAAGATATTTGCAAATGACAGTACAGACAAAAGGTTGATATTCCAGAATGTCTTAATTCAGAGTTCAATCAATGCATAACAAACTCAATTTTGCCTCTCTCGGGATGTAAACCTGCATAATTAAATAACCTCCTCTATAGATTTTTATTCCAAACCCCTACATTTGCCGTTTGAAAATGTATTATAATATTTAAAATTATAAAGGTTTTTCTTTAAAATGCTGAGTTTGCTGCTTTGACTAACCAATACAGAAATTTAGTTATCAAATATGGATATAAAAAATCACTGTTTAGTTGTATATTAGCATGATGAATTTAACTCACATATTCAGGGAAGATATCCCTACACACTTACATTTACCTGGTTCTTTCTCATCCATGAACAAATGATAATATAACTTAAATTTCTTTACCATTCTCACACATCCCATTCCTACTATAGTTTAAGGTTAGTTTGGAAACTTATAGGGGAACCACAATGAAAACAGATAGAGTTAATTAAAATTTTCTAAAAGCTTCAGCAGTGACAATGTTACTTGAGTGAAATTTTTAATAGACAATACCTAATGGTTGCATATGCAACAAACATAGAGGGATAACATCATGACAATCAGAGAAAGCAAAAGCAGTGGCAAAATAAGCAACTCTGAAATTTTAGATGAAAAACAAAAATGCAAATTAATTTTATAGTTTCTGTGAAATTTCATTCCAGAAAGAGATACGTACATAGAGGAACTAAGTATCTACTCAATTTAGAGATTTCAAACCACAAAAGTAATGTTCAAATGGTTTGTCAGAAGACTTTCAAGGCATAATTTCCCTCACATACTTGTTAAATTTTCTTTTATTATAGTGCTGTGTTTAATCTGTGAAAAACTAATTCTTTTTTTTTAAATTTTTTGAGAAAGAGAGAAAGTGTGCATGACCAAGTATGGGAGAGGGGCAGAGGGAGAAGCAGACTTCCTGCTGAGCAGGAAGCCTGCTGAGCTGCTCCACCCCAGGACCCTGAGCTCATGACCTGAGCTGAAGGCAGATGCTTGACCAACTGAGCCACCCAGGCACCCCATGAAAAACTAATTCTATATGAATGAGTGGCTTAAAGTCTACAGTAACAAATTGTATAAAATAGTACAAATTAAGGTATTACATGAAAATATGAAGTTTGGCCTATGATCTTAAATTCACTTGGCTCCTGTCACTCTACTTTACTGTCTCATGAAGTAAAAAATACACCATTAAACAGCTATGAGGTATCATACATTTACTTCTCTATCCTTGTTCTCATGCAGTCAAAGCTTCTTTCAACAGATTGGGGAAACAATAAGGTAGTTTTGGGGGTTCACAGGAAGCAATCTAAGACCTTGCAAGAGAACTGGTATAAGAGCATGTGTTGTGATGAGCGCTGGGTGTTATACGCAACTAATGAATCATTGAACACTGCATTAAAAACTAACGATGTACTGTATGGTGGCTAACTTAACACAGTAATAATAAAAAAGAAGTAACCACATCTGTGGAAAGAAACTGGAGCAACTAATAAACTCAGCACTTTCAAAGGGACTGATCACAAGTAGAGTGAAATAGGTGCTTTGGCTGTCTTGCTTGACATGGCTATTTTCTATGTATTCTGAAACCTGAAATGCCAAAACAAAAAAAATTAATAAGGTATGGTAATTTCATCAAGTTAGTATTTTTATTAAATTTTATTCCAGAAAGGACTCATTTATTGTATTTTTTTGTACAGGTCTAATTTTCACATTTGTTTCTACTCTTCTCCAAGAAGTGGATTCCATTAATATTGTTTCTTTCTTTATAATGTTTATGTTTTGATTTGCTCTAACTCTTCACAACAGTTGTTGCAGTATTCTCTATCAGAGTTTCAAATCTGTTAATACTCAATGCTTAACCAGTATTTATAAGTAAATTTATGATGGTTGCTTTTCCATATTATTTTTCTCTGGATTTTTAATATATGACTAAGGAAGTGAAAGAATTCTATTCAAAGACCCCTCCCCATCCAAGCTTACAGACGAAACTCACAGGTGTCTGTACTTGGTCTTAATTCTTTGTTTTTTTTTCCAGGTCATTGTACTCTTCATTCTCAGAAAATAGATCACTACTACAAAACATATTCTCTAGCCATACCACAACCCACATCCCAGATGAACCCTGGAGAAAGTCCTCTAAGAAACTGACACCTCCTGCTCTACCTGGCCAAGAGTTGAACCCACCCCCCATACCCTCCACCACGTGCACAGCTGCAACCTTCTCACATCCTTTAAATCCCTTAAAATTCCCAGCCTAACAGAAAATTTGGGCAAAATTTCTCTTGAAATCTGGCCCCTCTTCTCCCTTGGAGAATGAATAAATTCTCTTCTGATTGTTGCTCTACTATGTACAATTCTTTGTCATCTGTGCCACTGGCCACCCTAACAGAGATTATTCAGAAAATGGCTTTTAGTGTGCCTGGGTGGCTCAGTTGATAAACATCTGCCTTCAGATCATGTCATGATCCTACCATCCTAGAATCTAGCACTGCATCAGGGCTCCCAGCTCAGCACTCCAGTCTATTTCTCACTCTCGTTTTGGCCCTCCTCTGGCTTGTCCTCTCTCACTTACTCTCTCTCAAACAAGTGAATAAAGTCTTTAAAAAAATAAGAAAATGGCTTTGCAGATTAATAAAGCAAGACACATATTCTATAGGCAAAAATATAATGCTTATCATCACATATCCTTCTATATCACCTTAGGGTGAACTTAATCATAATTATTTCAATACCTATTATTTTAATATATTTGGTCTGTAAGTATCATATTCTCATAATAAATAAATCTTATATTCACCAAGGTTAAGAGGAATATTTTCATTTATTCAAGGTTAAGAGGAATATTTTCATTTATTATAACATTTTAATTGCTCTGATTTCAAGTCAATTATTTTATTCAATTTATAACAACTGTGTGGTATATATAAATATTTGTAGGCATTAATTTATATGTTAAATGTTTAAATTAAATAGACATTACTTTCACACTCTATATTCTAGATGGTCATGTTTTAAGATTAAAAATTCATAGGATAAATTTGTGACTTCATTGAGAATTTGTTGTAGAAGCATATTTTGATGTTTAGATATGTAAGGATAAGTGATTACTTTCAGCAAGTGTTCTTATGACTAAAAAACTATAGGTCTAACCAGAAAAAAAATAAGTGATGGCTTAGTATATTTTTTGTGTCACCTGTTAATATATCAAAATCAAGATGCAATAAAATCAACAGTTCAAAGCAAATGAGTTATACCATCAGAATATTTGAAATGGTGGTTGAAAAAAGGATCTCAATTATAGTTTGTAAAATGAATCAAAGTAAGATATTAGTTATCCAAAAATGAACAGTAGCTATCAACCTATTTGTTCCAAAGAACAGGAAGATGACATTCATCCTTAATAGCTTCATTTATTCACCCAGGGAGACAAAGAATCTCTTCTTGGTAAGATGCCTTTGGGGTGATATAAATCCACAAACAATAGCTACATGTCATAGACCACTAAGCAAAAATGACATAAAACTTTTTAAAAACCAATGTTGCTGGGGCACCTTGGTGGCTCAGTTGGTTGAGCATCCATTTCTTGATTTTGATCCAGGTCATGATCTCAGTGTTATGAGATTGATCCCTGCTGTACCCCTGCATGGAACCCCACATCAGGCTCTGTGCTCAGAGGGGAGTCTGCTTCTTTCTTGCTCCCTCTTCCTCTCCCCCTCCCCATTTGTGTGCTCTCTCTCTCTCTCAAATAAATGGATAAATATTTTTATTTTTTTAAGATTTTTATTTATTTATTTGACAGACAGAGATCACAAGTAGGCAGAGAGGCAGGCAGAGAGAGAATGGAGGAAGCAGGCTCCCTGGTGAGCAGAGAGCCTGATGTGGGGCTCCATCCTAGGATCCTGCAATCATGACCTGAGCAGAAGGCAGAGGCTTTAACCCACTGAGCTACCCAGGCGCCCCATGAATAAATATTTTTTAAAAAAGCAAACGATCGTACTATTGGTTTATCAATTGCCTAATAACAGATGCCTCAGCCTAAAAGTTCAGCAAAAAATCCCTTCTCCTTCCATTGATTTGTATTCACATACATCTATTTTAATATTATTGATTTGATTTTTATTTGCTATCATCTACAAACCAAAATGAACCAAATGACATGAAGGAATAAATGGATAGAAAACAGTTAAGCAAAATAAGTCGTTAGAGAATGACAAACACCATATAATTTCACTAATATGTGGAATTTAAGAAACAAAACAGATGAAAATATGGAAAAAGAGAGAGAGAGAGAGAGAGAGAGAGAGAGAGAAAGGCAAACCAGGAAACAGACTCTTAACTATAGAGAATAAACTGAGGGTTATTGGAAGGGAGGTGGCTGGAGAGGATGGGTTAAATTGGTGGTGGGTATCAAGGAGGCATTTGTTGATATGAACACTGTTTGTTGTAAATTAAGTGGCGAATCATTAAATTGTACTCCTGAAACTAATATTGCACTGTAGAGTAACTAACTAGAGTTCTTTTTTTTTGAACTTTTTAAAGATGTACTCACCTGTTTTAGAGAGAGAAAGTGCTCATGCAAACATGTATGAGTGCAGGGAGGGGCAGAGGTAAAGGGAGAGAAGCAGACTCCCCACTGATGAAGAGCCTGACACTGGGTTGGATCCCAGGACTCTGAGATCATGACCTGAGCTGATACCAGGAGTCAGCTGCCCAACCAACTGAGCTACCCAAGTGTCCCAACTAACTGGAATTTAAAGAAAAACTTCAAAAAGAAAAGAAAAGCAGTTGAACTCTAAATACACAGGTCAAGTTTTGATATATTTAATTTGAGGTGGAAAAGCAATAATTCAGAATTCTGGCTTTAAATTTAATTCTTCCTTTTGAGTTACATTAATCACTACTTCTTATCTGTCCTTAATTTGTACAATAAATCCATAGTCTGTGTTCAAACCTTGTTTTTTTTTTTTTTTTTAAGGAGGAATCATGTCCATACTAGATACAATTCAAATGTATTTACATATAAGTCATATGAAAACAAATTAGTATTACTGGTGTTTCTGCTTTTCTTTTCTCTTTCTTCCAAGTTAATACATAAGAAAATGTTTTGTTGATTTAGAAAATATCTCTCAAGCCTGTAGTTAGTTATTTTTTCTTCTTTGTCTTAATTCATTCTAATTCTAAATATAAATGTATATTAACAATTCCAACTTCACAGTGGGTATTTCAAAACATCTTGCTACACTTGAGAATTCCTAATTTTAGAGATCCATTGGGACTTGTCTCAATATTTTTAGTATATTTGAAAGTGAGCAAAATGAGCAATAAAAATGAGATATTGTTAGTTGTAAAAAATCTACATAATACCTAAAGATTTAGTTCTTAAAAATAGAAATTTAGTTACAAAATTCATCCTTTATAAAAAATGCTTTAAATTAAAATAATGATAGATCCATAATTTTTTTTAAATATTTTATTTATTTATTTGACAGAGAGAGAGATCACAAGTAGACAGAGAGGAAGGCAGAGGAAGAGGGAGAAGCAGGCTCTTCACTAAGCAGAGAGCCTGATGCAGGGCTGGATCACAGAACCCTGAGATCATGACCTGCACTGAAGGCAGAGGCTTTAACCCACTGAGCCACCTAGGTGCCCCAATCCATAATATTTTAAAGTATAGTTTTCTACTCTGAATGGAAATTAATTATTTCAAATATATAACAAACTTTACAAGTAGGCCATTGTATGTAATTTAGAAATGTACAGGTACTATGTCACATACATAAGTGCTTAAGAAATATTATTGGATCTTTGGGTTTCCATTTCTTTTGTTTTGAACTATTCTTTTTTTTTTTTTTCCTAAGATCATATTACCGTAAGGACTGGGAAAGAATCCAAGAATCATTACGAGTGATATACAACAATTTGGAGTGTTCATCACTTCATGCATTCTGTTTACTAAGAGACCTAGATATTTTTCTGATAAGAGTATATTCCTTTTTATTTATTTATTTTTAAAGTATTTATTTATCTATATATTATGAAGAGAGAGTGAGAGAACACCTGCTTGCAAATGGCGGGGGGAGCAAGGGAGAGGGAGAGAATCTCAAATAGATTCCCCACTGAGTGTAGAGCCAGATGCAGCCCTTGATCCCACAAACCTGAGATCATAACTTGAGCCGAAATCAAGAGTATGTCATTTAACTGACTGAGCCACCCAGTTGCCCTAAGAGTATATTTTAGGCACAATCTTTTCCTACAGGTATTTTCATTATAAATTACACTAAATTGTTCGTAGGCAAACAGTTCCCGAAGTATAAAAAAATACTTAAATTAATTAACAAATTCTGTACATTTCCACATTTTTTATAGATTCTTCTTATTTAAAATTGATTTTTCTTTTTATCATGTTTCCCACTTTGGATTACTACAAATCCTACTCAGGATCATAAAAGAATTAAAAATGATTCCTTTCATTATTAGCCTTCATCCACTATATTCTATGCTTTCTCTCTACAAGCAAAGAGAGAGAGTTCTCTCCACACAGTAATAAACAAGCATATTAGAAGAAGAAATTTATGATATCATTTTATAAACCAAGCAGTCTATTAACCCCAAAATGATTTTCAGTAACACTCAGATGAGGCATCAAGAATATAAAAGTTCCATCTCCACAGGGTTGGATGCGGTTTTGTTTTTTTGGACTAGCAAACACTAACCAAACCCTAACTGTGGAATATTTGAGAGATATTTTACTTTTATGTTTTAAATAATAATTGTTGTGTTTCACTGTGATTGTATGTCCTGGTGTGTGTGTGTGTGTGTGTGTGTGTGTGTGTTTGAGTGTGTGCACATGCAGACAGATAGTTTCAATGAAAATTGCCAGATGAGACATTTTTCAAAGTGCTGGAACAAACAATCCTAAAATTTGTATGGAACAAGACCCCAAATCACCAAGGAAATGTTGAAAAACAAAAACAGAGCTGGGGGAATCATGTTGCCTGATTTCAAGCTTTATTACAAAGCTGTGATCTCCAAGACAGCATAGTACTGTCACAGAAACAAACATATGGTCCAATGGAAGAGAGTAGAGAGCCCAGATATGGACCCTCACCTCTATGGTCAAATAATCTTTGATAAAGCAGGAAAAAATACCCAGTGGAGAAAAGACAGTCTCTTCAATTAATGGTATAGAAGAATTAAAAAATCCCTGACCATTCACTTACACCATACACAAAAATAAACTTGAAATGGATAAAAGACCCCAACATGAAGAAGTTGCATGGCTCAGCGGAGTTTGCAGAGGGAAAGTCTGTGGGTTCTGGACCACCCAGAGGGGAGCAGACTGAGGCTTCTCTCTGAGACGGAGGTCTGGGTGCACTTTGCTTTCCAGTAAACCTCTGAAAAAAAAAAAAAAAAAAAAAAAAAAAAAAAAAAAAAAAAAAAAAAAAAAAAAAAAAAAAAAAAAAAAAAAAAAAAAAAAAAAAAAAAAAAAAAAAAAAAAAAAAAAAAAAAAAAAAAAAAAAAAAAAAAAAAAAAAAAAAAAAAAAAAAAAAAAAAAAAAAAAAAACAGAGAAAGCCACCAAAGAACAAAAACCTCTAGAGAACAAAAAAGCCAGAAAAACTGGTTTCAACAGAGCCCAGCCCCTTAATAGGGAGTGGGAGGACTCAACCCAAGCAAGACTGACTGAAAACAATGTGGCAGGACTCTCCCCCAGATAGCCAGATGAAAAAATGAGAAGACAATCACCACAGGGTACCTATAAAACTATAAAACTCAATATCAGGGGAAAAGGAGATATTAAGCTCTTGGTATTGCCCTAAAACCTATATATTTCATAGATACAACTTTTATTTTTAATTCGTTCTCACTATTCTCATTCTTCTTAATTTTTTTAACTTCTATACCATTACAATGAAAGGTTTAATACAACAAATTCAGTAATAACATATTAACTTGAAATCTTTTCATACATATACCTGTGTTTTTCTTTTGCTTTTCTATTTTTTAAATAATTTTTTATTTTTTATAAAAATATAATGTATTTTTATCCCCAGGGGTACATGTCTGTGAATCGCCAGGTTTACACACTTCACAACACTAACCGTAGCACATACCCTCCCCAATGTCCATTACCTCACCCCCCTCTCCCAGCCCCCCTCCCCCCAGCAACCCTCAGTTTGTTTTGTGAGATTAAGAGTCACTTATGTTTTGTCTCCCTCCCGATCCCATCTTGTTTCTTTTATTCTTTTCCTACTCCCCAAACCCCATGTTTCATCTCCACTTCCTCATATCAGGGAGATCATATGATAATTGTCTTTCTCTTATTGACCTATTTCACTAAGCATGATACCCTCTAGTTCCATCCACATCACTGCAAATGGCAAGATTTCATTTCTTTTGATGGCTTCATAGTATTCCATTGTGTATATATACCACATCTTCTTTTTCCATTCATCTGTTGATGGACATCTAGGTTCTTTCCATAGTTTGGCTATTGTGGACATTGCTGCTATAAACATTCAGGTGCACGTGCCCCTTCGGATCATTACGTTTGTATCTTTAGGGTAAATACCCAGTAGTGCAATTGCTGGGTCATAGGGTAGTTCTATTTTCAACTTTTTGAGGAACCTCCATGCTGTTTTCCAGAGTGGTTGCACCAGCTTTCATTCCCACCAACAGTGTAGGAGGGTTCCCGTTTCTCCACATCCTCGCCAGCATCTGTCATTTCCTGACTTGTTAATTTTAGCCATTCTGACTGGGCTTTTCTATTTTTTTATATACATATAGATATAAGCTTCAAGGTAATCCTCTTTCCCTAGGCAATAGTACCCCTATATATAAACTAATTTTAATCTCCCTTTATCTCTGGAAAGTTGAATCCTTTAAAAAAGATATCAACAAATACCGAGGAAGAATGACAATAAACTTCCTCGTCCATGTTGAGGATTTATAACCATCTTCCCATCTTTTTATTCCATCAGTGTTTCTGTGTATTTGTTTTTGTTCTAGTATTATATAAATCTTATACATGGGTTTCATTTTGCCTGTTTTTTTTCCTGTCATTTACTTTTGTCACTCTTTTCATTTGTCTGTTTTGGTTTGTATACCTTATAAATCTTACCTTTGGGGACCATTCTGACTGGGTCTTCTCTTCTTTCTTTTTTTTCTGTCCCTCTCTTTCTCTCACTCCTTTTTTTCATTCTTTCTTTGGTGGTGACTTTCAATTGCTCAGAAATGTTCCAGGGTGCACCTTGCCTGGATCACAGTTGATATCTTCAGCTACACATTCCCTCAACCACCTCTCACCAAAATGGCTAGGAGAAGGAATGCCCAACAAAGGAAAAATTCAGAAACTGTCCCCTCTCCATCAGAGCTTTGGATATGGATATATACAGCATGTTGGAAAGGGAATTCAGGGTAACAATTATCCAGGCAATGGCTAGGTTGGAGAAAACCATTAATGACAACATGGAATTGATTACCACAGAAGTGAAAGCCACCAAGAAAGAATTTAAAAATGCTATCAATGATATCCAATCTAAATCTAAATTCTCTAACATCTAGGGTAAGTGAGGCAGAAGATAGAATTAGTGATCTAGAGAACTAAATGATAGAGAAAAATGATCAGGAGGAGGCCTGGAACAAACATCTTAGAAGCCATGAAAACAGATTTAGGGAAATAAATGACACCATGAAATGTTCCAATGTAGGAATTATTGGGATTCCTGAGGGAGAGGAGAAAGAATGAAGACTAGAGGATATAGTTGAACCAATTCTCCATGAAAATATTCCCAATCTGTGGAATGCAACCAGGGTTCATGTTCTAGAGGCAGAAAGGTCTCCCCCCCAAGATCATAGAACCTAGTAAGACCTTGAGACACCTTGTTGTGAAAATGATGAATCATAATTTTAGACAGGAGCTCTTGAGAGCAGCTGGGGGAAGAGATTCCTTATGTACAGAGGAAGATCTATCAGAATAGCATCAGACCTGTCCACAGAAACCTGGCAAGCCAGAACGGGCTGGCAAGACATATTCAGGGCACTAAATGAGAAGAACATGTAGCCAAGAATACTATATCCAGCAAGGCTGACATTCAAAATGGATGGAGAGATAAAGGTCTTCAAAGACGGGAAGGTTTAAGAGTATGTGACCACCACCCTGGCACAAGAAATATTAAGGGGGTTTCTATAAAAGGAGAAAGAACCCAAGAGTATCATAAAACAGATATTAACAGAAACAAGTACTTCATTATGTCAATAAAAACGTATCTTTCAATAATAACTCTCAACCTGAATATCCTAAATCCTCCCATAAGTGGAACAGGGTTGCAGGTTGGATAAAATGACAGGACCTGTCCATATGCTGTCTATAAGAGACCGATTTGCAAACTAAAGATACATCCAGACTGAAAGTAAAGGGATGGGGAAACATCTTTCATGCCAATGGTCCTCAAAAGAAAGCTGGGGTAGTGATTCTCATATCAGATAAATTAGATTTTAAACTGAAGACAGTGGACAGAGATAAAGAAGGACACTACATCATTTTAAAGAGTCTATCCACCAAGAAGATCTAATAATTGTAAATATTTATGCCCTCAATACAGGAGCAGCCATCTACATAAGCCAATTGTTAATCAAGAAAAAGAGACATACTGATATGAAAACTTTAATAGTGGGGGATCTTAACACACCACTCTCAGTAATAGACAGATAATCAAAGCACAAAATCAATAAAAAAAAAACAAGAGCACTGAATGACACATTGGACCAAATGGACCTCATAGATATATACAGAACATTCCACCCTAAAACAACAGAATACTCATTCTTCTCAAGTGCACATGGAACAGTCTCCAGAATAGACTGCATACTAGGTCACAAATCAGGACTCAACCAATACCAAAAGACTGAGATTATTCTCTGCATATTCTCAGACCACAATGCTTTGAAACTGGGACTCAACCACAAGAAAAAATTTGGAAGGAATTCAAACACTTGGAACCTAAAGTCTGCCTTGTTAATGAATTTTTGGATCAACAAGGAAATCAAAGAAGAACTTAAGTAATTCATGGAAACCAATGAGAATGAAAACTCTCCAGTCCAAAACCTATGAGATGCAGCAAAGACAGTCCTAAGGGGGAAATACATAGCCATCCAAGTCTCCCTCAAAAAAATTGAAAAATTAAGAATATCCCAGCTCTCTCAACACCTTATGAATTGGAGAATCAACAATAAATTAAGCCAACCCCACACACAAGAAGGGAAATAATGAAGATTAGAGCAGAGATCAATGAGATAGAATCTAGAGATACAGTAGGACATATCAATGAAACTACAAGCTGGTTTTTTGAAGAATCAATAAGATTGATAAACCATTGGCCAAAATAATCCAAAAGAGAGAGGACCCAAATTAATAAAATTAAATTTTATATTAAATTAAAATTATATTAAATTAAATTCATATATTATATTAACTTAAATATATTAACTTAAATATATCAAATATATTATATATATTATATAAATATTTATATATAAATTATGTATAATATATAAATGCATATATAATATGTGTATTATATATAAATTTATTTTATATATATAAATATATAAATTATTTATATATAAAATAATATATGAATTTATATATATATAAATTATATAAATAAATTAAATTAAATTACATTAAATTAAATTTATAAAATAAAATTTTATTTTATAAAATAAAGTAAAATTATAAAATTATGAATGAAAAGGGAGAGATCATGGCTAACCCCAAGGAAATAGAAACAATCATCAGAAATTATTATCAACAATTATATGTCAATAATTTAAGCAACCTAGATGAAATGGATGCATTCTTGGAAACCTATAACTTCCAAAACTGAATCAGGAAGAAATTTTCAACCTGAATAGACCAATATCTAGTAACACGATTGAAGCAATTACGAAAAACCTCCGAGAAAACAAGAGCCTAGGACCTGACAGATTCCCTGGAGAATTCTACTAAACATTCAAAGAAGAAATAATACCTATCCTGAAGCTGTTTCAAAAAATAGAAATGGAAGGAAAAGTTCCAGACTCATTCTATGAATCCAGCATTACCCTGATCCCCAAACCAGGCAAAGACCCCACCAAAAAGGATAATTTCAGACAAATATCCTGAATGGATATGGATGCTAAGTTTCTCAACAAGATCCTAGCTAATAGGATCCAACAGTACATTAAGACAATTAGCCACCATGACCAGATGGAATTTATGCATGGGATGCAAGGGAGGCTCAACATTGACAAATCAATCAATTTATTAGAACAAATCAATAATAGAAGAGAGAAGGACAACATGGTCCTCTCAATTGATGCATAAAAAGCAGTTGACAAGATACAGCATGTGTTCCTGATTAAAACACTTCAAAGTATAGGGATAGAGTGACATTCTTTAACTTCATAAAATCTATCTATGAAAAATTCACAGTGAATATCATCCTTAATGGGGAAACCTGACAGGCTTCCTTTTGAGACCAGAAACATGACAAGGATGTCCACTCTAGCCACTGTTGTTCAACATAGTACTAGAACTCCTAGTAATAGCAATCAGACAACAAAAAGAAATAAAAGGTATTCAAATTGGCAATGAAGAAGTCAAATTCTGTCTTGGCAGATTACATGATACTTTATATGGAAACCCAAAGATTCCACCCCCTAGGTACTAGAAGTCATAGAGAAGTTTAGTTATGTGGCAGGATACAAAATCAATGTACAGAAATCAGTGGCTTTCTTATACACTAACAATGAAAATATAGAAATGGAAATGAGAGACTCAATTCCATTTACTATAGCACCGAGAACCATAAGAGACCTGAGAATAAATCTAACCAAAGAGGTAAAGGATCTGTACTTGAAGAACTGCAGAAAACTTATAAAAGAAATTGAAGAACACACAAAAAGATGGAAGAGTATTACATGCTCATAAATTGGAAGGATAAACATTGTTAAAATGTCTATACTGCCTAAAGCAATCTATACTTTCAATGTCATCATGATCAAAATCCCACCAGAATTTTTCAAAGAGCTGGAGCAAACAATCCTAAAATTTGTATGGAACCAGAAGAGACCCTGAATTGCTAATGAAATGTTGAAAAACAAAACCAAAACAGGGGTCATAGTGTTGCCTGATTTCAAACTTTGCTACAATGCTGTGATCACCATGGCAGCATGACTCTGGCATAAAGGCAGACACATAGACCAGTGGAACAGAGTAAAGAGCCCAGATATGAACCCTCAACTCTACGGTCAAATAATCTTCCACAAGGCAGGAAAAAATGTACAGAGGTAAAAAAAACAGTCTCTTCAAAAAAGGTGCTGGGAAAATTGGACAGCTACGTGTAGAAGAATAAAACTCGACCATTCTCTTACACCAATCACAAAGATAAACTTGAAATGGATAAAAGACCTCAACATGAGGCAGGAATTTATCAAAATCCTAGAGGACAACATATGCAGTAACCTCTTTGACATCAGACACAGCAACTTCTTTCAAGATATGTCTCCAAAGGCAAAGGAAACAAAAGCAAAAATGAACTTTTGGGACTTCATCAAGATCAAAAGCTTCTTCACAGCAAAGGAAACAGTCAATAAAACAAAGAGGCAAGTCACAGAATGGGAGAAGATATTCGCAAATGATCCTACAGACAAAGGGCTGTTATCCAATATCTATAAAGAACTCCTCAAACTCAACACACATAAAACAGATAATCATATCAAAAAATGGGCAGAAGACATGAGCAGACACTTCTCCAAAGAAGACATACAAATGGCTAACAGATGTATGAAAAAAATGTTCATCATCACTAGCCTTCAGGGAGATTCAAATCAAAACCACATTGAGATATCACTCTACAGCAGTTAACATGGCCAAAATTTACAAGACAGTCAACAACAAGTGTTGGAGAGGATGTGGAGAAAGGGGACCCCTCTTACACTGTTGGTGGGAATGCAAGATTGGTGCAACCATTTTGGAAAACAGTGTTAAGATTCCTTAAGAAATTAAAAATAGGGGCGCCCGGGTGGCTCAGTGGGTTAAAGCCTCTGCCTTCAGCTCAGGTCATGATCCCAGGGTCCTGGGATCAAGCCCCACATAGGGCTCTCTGCTCAGCAGGGACCCTGCTCCCCTTCCTCTCTCTCTGCCTGCCTACATACTTGTGATCTCTGTCTGTCAAATAAATAAAAAAAATAAAATATTAAAAAAAATAAATTAAAAATAGAGCTACCCTATGACCCTGCAATTGCATTACTGGGTATTTACCCCAAAGATCCAAAGATACTGATGTAGTGAAAAGAAGGGCCATCTGTACCCCAATGTTTATAGCAGCAATGTCTCAGTCAGCATACTGTGGAAAGAACCAAGACGCCCTTCAATGGATGTTGGATAAAGAAGATATGGTCCATATTTACAATGGAGTATTATGCCTTCATCAGAAAGGATGAACACCCAACTTTTGTATCAACATGGATAGGAATAGGATAGATTATGCTGATTGAAGTAAGTCAAGCAGAGAGAGTCAATTATCATATGGTTTCACTTACTTGTGGAGTTTAAGGAATAACATGGAGGACTTTGGGAGATTGAGAGGAGAAGTGAGTTGGGGGAATTGGAGGGGGAGACAAACCATGAGAGATTATGGACTCTGAGAAACAAACTGAGTTTTGGAGGGGAGGGGGATGGCGTTTTGGGTGACCCTGGTGGTGGATACTAAGGAGGACATGTATTGCATGGAGCACTGGGTGTTATACATAAACAATGAATCTTGGAACACTGCATCAAAAACGAATGATGTATTTTATCGTGACTAACATAACACAATTTAGGAAAAAAATTTTAAAAATCCCAGCTGAAATGCCATTACATCAAACAATGGTTGAAGTGGAAGTGACATGGTCAGGGTTACTCATATTAAGGTAGTACCAACAGGCATTACTTTCACAGTAATAGTCTATTCTACACATATTTTCAGATCACAATGCTATGAAACTTGAATCACAAGAAAAAAAAAATTGGATAGACCACAAATACATGGATGTGAAAGATCATCCACCTAAGGAATGAATGGGTAAACCAGAAATTAAATAATTTTAAAAATACATGGATGCAGATGAGAATGAAAACACTACAGCCCAAAACCTCTGGGAAGAAACAAAGGCCATCTTAAGAAGGAAGTATATAGTGATACAGGCCTTCCTCAAGAAGCGAGAAAGGTCTCATTCACAACCTATGCTTACATCTAATGGAGTTAGAAAAGGAATAGAAAATAAAAGCTAAAGCCAGCAGAAAAAAAACGGAAATAATTGAGGTAAGAGCAGAAATAAATGATATAAAAGTTAAAAAACAAAAACAAAACAAAACAGTGGAGCAGATCAATGGAACTAGGAGTTGGCTATTTGAAAGGATTAACAAAATAGATAACCCCTAGCCAGACATAAAAACGAAAAGTGAAAGGACCCCAATAATTAAAATCATGAATGAGAAAGGAGAGATCATAACCAACATTGCAGAAATACAAACAATTATAAGAGAATATTACGAGCAATTATATGTCAACAAATTGGCATATATCTGTTTCTGGAAGAAACAGATAAATTTCTAGAAACATATAAACTACCCAAATTGAAATAGGAAGAAATAGAAAACCTGAACAGACCCATAATCAGCAAAGAAATTGATTTAGTAAGAAAAAATCTCCCAAAAAACATGAGTCCAGGGCAGGATGGCTTCCCAGGGGAATTCTTACAGGCATTTGAATAAGATTTAATATCTATTGTTCTAAAAATGTTACAAAAAAAATAGAAATGGAAGGAAAAGTTCCAACCTCTTTCTATGAGGACAATATTACCTTGGTTCCAAAACCAAATAAGGACCCCACTCAAAAGGAGAATTTTAGAGTAATATTCCTGATGAATATTACTTATATTATCTTTATATTAGACATACTAGATTTTATATTTATCATCAATTTAATAGATGAAAAAATTCTCAATAAGATACTAGCTAATCAGATCCAACAGTAAAGGATTATTCACCATGATCAACTGGAATTTATTCCTGGGCTTCAGGGATAGTTCAATATCCACAAAGCAATCATCATGACACATCACATTAATAAATGAAAAGATAAGAACCTTATCTTTGAAAAAGATAAGAATCTCTCAATAGTTTCAGAAAAAATCATTTTACAAAATACAGCCTTCTTTTTAAAAATATTTTATTTATTTATTTGAGAAAGAGAGAGCATGAGGGAATGATTGATCACAACTAAAGAGGAGGAGTAGAGGGATACACAGACTCCCTGCTGAGCAGGACACCCAATGTGGAACTCAGTCCCAGGACTCTGGGATTATGACTTGAGCCAAGGGCAGATGCTTAACTGGCTGAGCCACCAAGTGCCCTGCAACACCTTTACTTGATAAAAATCTTCAAGAAAGTAGGGATAAAAGGAACAAACCTCAACATCTTAAAGGTCATATTTGCATGAATCACAGCTAATATAATCTTCAACGAGGACAAACTGAGCATTTTTCTCCTAATTTCAGGAAAATGACATGTATGTCCCCTCTCATCACTGTTGTTCAATATAGTGCTGGAAGTCCTAGCCTCAGCAATCAGGAAACAAAAACAAACAAAAGGCATCCAAATTGGCAAGGAAGAAGTTAAACTTTCACTCTTCGCAGAGGACATGATACTCCATGTAGAGAATCCAAAAGACTCCACCAAAATATTTCCAGAGCTTATTCATGAATTCAGCAAAGTTGAAGAATATAGTATTAATGTACAGAAATGTTACATTTATTTATTCAATAATGAAGCAGCAGAAAGAGAAATCAATGAAACTACCCCATTTTCAATTGTACCTAAAACCATAAGAAACCTAGGAATAAGTCTAAACAAAAAGGTAAAATATCTGTACTCTAAAAACTGTAGAACACTTATGAAAGAAATTGAGGAAGATACAAGGAAATGGAAAAACATTCCATGATCATGGAGTAGAAGAACAAATATTGTTAAAAAGTCATTGGGAATTGGAGAGAAGTGAGTTGTGGGAAATTGGAAGGTGAGACGAACCATGAGACTAGTCTGCAACATACCAAGAAAGAATAGCCAATAGAAAAACAATCTCTTCAACATATGGTGTTGGGAAAACTGCACAGGGATATATAGAAGAACAAAACTGGACCACTTTCTTACACCACACATAAAAATAAATTCGAGATGGACGAACCGTCTAAATGTAAGACAGGAAACCATCAAAATCCTAGAAAAGAAAACAAGCAGTAGCCTCTTTGACCTTGACCTCAGAAACTTCTTACTAGAAAGATCTCTGGAGTCAAGGGAAACAAAATAAAAAATACACTACTGGGACCTCGTGAAGATAAAAATTTTCTGAAGTGTGAGAGAAACAATCAACAAAACTAAAAAGCAATTGATGGAATGGGAGAAGACATTTACAAATGATGCATCAGAAAACAGGCTAGTATCCAGAATCTATAAAGAACACATCAAAATCAACACCTCTAAAATAAATAATCCAGTTAAGAAATGAGCAGAAGGTATGAGTAGATGCTTATCCAAAGAAGACATAATATGACTAACAGACACATTAAAAGAAATACTCAACATTACTTACCATGATGGAGGTGCAAATCAAAACAACAAAGAGATATCGTCTCACACAGGTCAAAACAGCTAAAATTAACAACATAGAAAACAACAGATATTGGTGAGAATGTAGAGAAAAGGGAACCCTTTTGCACAGTTCTTGGAAATGGAAACTGGTATAGCCACTCTGGAAAATAATATGGAGGTTCCTCAAAAGTTAAAAATAGAACTATCCTATAACCCAGCAATTGCACTACTAGGTATTTATCCAAGGGATAAAAAAGGTGATATTTTTTTCAAATATTTTATTTATTTATTCAACAGACAGAGATCACAAGTAGGCAGAGAGGCAGGCAGAGAGGTGGGGGGGAACAGGCTCCCCACTGAGCAGAAAGCCCAATGTGGGGCTTGATCCCAGGGCCCTGAGATCATGACCTGAACCGAAGGCAAAGGTTTAACCCACTGAGCCACCCAGGCGCCCCACAAAAGGTGATTTTAAGGGGCATGTGCACTCCAATGTTTATAGAATTATCAACAGTACCCAAGTTATGGAAAGAGCCCAAATGTCCATTGACTGATGAATGGACAAAGAAAGAAGTGGCAGGATATATATCTATATGTCTATAGATATATAGATATAGATATAATGCCATATTACTCAGCCATCAAAAATGATGAAATCTTGCCATTTGCAATGACATGGATGAAACTAGTGTGTACTATGCTAAGTGAAATAAGTCAGAGAAAGACAGATACCATATGATTTCACTCATATGTAGAAAACAGATTCACTTAGGAGAAGGGAAGGAAAAATAAAATAAATTCAGAGAGTGAGAAAAACCATAAAAGACTCTTAACTATAGAGAATAAACTGAGGGTTACTGGAAGGCAGTTGGTGGGGAATGGGCTAAATAGGTGATGGACATAAAGGAGAAAACTTGTTGTGATATGTACAGGGTATTATATGTAAGTAATGAGTCACTAAACTCTACTCCTGAAACCAATTCTACACTCTATTTTAACTAACTTGAATAAAAAAACAAAACACAAAAATCTTCAATTCAAGACATAAGTCTATGTTGCAATATAGGAGAGTATTATACTAAATTTTCAGGAAGTTTAAATTACAACATAAAACCCTCATGTAGAAGATGTATCTAATTTTGAAGAGAGTAGGTTACTTAAAATATGTAATTTTGCCTTATAAAATTTAGGTTTTATTTAAAAATTGGCTGATAAGTTAATAAATCTTTAATTTGTTCAAAAAGTCACTATTGGGATGCCTGGATGCCTCAGTCAGTTAAGCGTCTGCCCTCAGCTAAGGTCATGATCCCAGGGTCCTGGGATCCAGCCCCACTTGGTGTCCCTCAGCAGGGAGTTCGCTTCTCCCTCTGCCTCCCCCTACTCCCGTGTTCTGCTCGCTCTCTCTCAAATAAATAAAATCTTCAGAAAAAAAGTCAGTATTTTTGCTACTTACACTTTTCTTTGGTATTTAATATCTACACTTATAACCAAAATTACTTGCAGCACTTTGAAACATTTCAGCCTATATGATCATTACACATCTAATTTTGTGCTATTTGAACAATCCTTTTTACTATGGTAAAAGACAGTATGGTGGAGTAAAAAACACACTGGCCAGAGAGACCTAAATTTTATTCCCTAATATCGTTAATTAGCTCTTGAGATTTTGAACAAGTCACTTCAAAAGGAATGGAACTCTCTGGTAAACAACCAATCTTAAGTAGATGTAATTGATCACAGTTCACACTTACAGAGTACTTGTCTTTTATTATGTTACTTCAAAAGAAGTGCCCATTATGCACAATCTCCCCACAATCCTGAAGAATGACCTTCTTAAGTAAAAAACAAACAACAAAAAACAAAGAAAAAAAAGATAAAGAAAAAACTGAATAAACTAGACATTCAAAGATACCACATAATGTTTATGAACAAGTATTTCACTGAAAGAGTGAAACTTTTTCTCTGTTTGGAGGGACATATAAGAACAGAAGAGGAATCTTAACAGTAAATAAAGTAAAATATTACTAGTATGGGGACGCCTGGGTGGCTCAGTTGGTTGGACGACTGCCTTCGGCTCAGGTCATGATCCCGGAGTCCCGGGATCGAGTCCCGCATTGGTCTCCCAGCTCCACAGGGAGTCTGCTTCTCCCTCTGACCTTCTCCTCGCTCATGTTCTCTCTCACTGCCTCTCTCTTAAATAAATAAATAAAATCTTAAAAAAATATATTACTAGTATGAGGTATCTCAGCATGTTGCTAGTTCCATTATGCCTGAGTATCTCATCAAAATTTGTGGGTTTTTTTACAGAGAAGTGTCAAAACTAACCTAGATTCCATATCTAAAAAATATCTCCTTTCTCTTTCTTCCTCTATTGAAAATTTCAAATTACTGCATAATTTCCATTATAGTTATCTACCACCCATGTCCCAATCTATATAGTATATGGAAAAGCTCATGGAATTTTAAGTTACTGCTAACCAACATGATGACCTTAAGCAGACCATTTAGCTAATTCTGGACAAGTTTGATTCTTCATTTAGAAAAGGAAAAATGGAAAAAGAAGGAGAAAGGGGATAAAATGTCTGCTCCATATAACACCGGTTTGTTTGGAGTGTTAGACTATTATATGTTAAGTCCTTTGCCAAGTACCAATCTGCAAACAAATATGAATTTTATGTAGAAATGTAATTTTAAGGAAACATTAAAATAGGGATAGTGTTTGCCTTTTATATTTAGTGGCACTTTGGCAGACTATGTATGTGTCATCCTTTATAGTTTTGTTTACTAATTATCTCATGAGATTCATTAAAGAACCTAAACAGCATTTGCCTGAGGACCAAAGGTATTTTTTTTAATAATGCTTTTTTTTAATTTGACAGACAGAAATCACAAGTAGGCAGAGAGGCAGGCACAGAGAGAGGGGGAGGCAGGCTCCCTGCCGAGCAGAGACCCTGATGGGGGGCTCAATCCCAGCACCCTGGGATCATGACCTGAGCCGAAGGCAGAGGCTTTAACCCACTGAGCCACCCAGGCGCCTCAGACCAAAGGTATTTCTGAATACCTTCTAATAATTAGTTTTTCCAAGGGAAAACAAAGTGTGGTCTCCCAGTGGGGAAAACTATTCACCCCACGTGGTTGACTACTAATAAAAATCTCTTATGGCAATGTTTGAATGTAATTCAAATAAAATAAGAAATCTGAAACCTCCCAAAGTTCTGGGTTTCAAGCATGGCCAGAATTTAGCCAGTGCAATACACTTTAGTTTATTATTTAATTTTCTATATCTAAGCAAATTCATAGCCCTAATAGATTTCCCTTTTTTCCTCCCAAATACTCTCTTGCCAGACCTATTCTCTCAAATATTTTTATCTTCACAGAGAAAGAAAACAGGAACACGGCTTTGGTTTCTGAGACTATTTTAGATTAGAATTAAATCCTCATTTAAACGGGATTATCAGATTTTTCCATTCTTCTACTCCTCTCTTGTTCAATTTGATAACATCCTTATTTCTTAGTCCACTATGACAATTGTATCTTAGTCCACTATGACAATTGTATCATTGTATATTTATGTTATCATATGTTAACATAAGTTTAATACTTAGGACAGGGGTATTATCCTAAATGTATCTAATGATATTCTATGAGTGCTCAGCAAAAATTTCTCAAGTGAATTCAAAACTTCTAAAAGATTAAATATAATAAATACATTGTTAATGTTTTCCTTTGATATATATAGCCATAATCATATTTGGGCCTAAAATTTTAGTGTACACACTGGCTGATGTTATGAATATTGTTCCAGGTATCATAAGAAAAGTGATGTAATGCTGCCTCTGACACTTAAGGTAATGTGATCTTAAGGGGAAAAAAATACTGGTCTGTGTGTCTTTCCTTGTATGTCAAAACAGTATAGTGCTTGTTTCACAGGACTTTTGTGAGATTTGGATGAGATAAAATTTGTAATACTTGTGACGTCTGGGTGGCTCAGTTGGTTAAGCGGCTGCCTTCGGCTCAGGTCATGATCCCAGCGTCCTGGGATCGAGTCCCACATCGGGCTCCTTGCTCGGCAGGGAGCCAGCTTCTCTCTCTGTCTCTGCCTGCCACTCTGCATGTGCTTGCTCTCTCTCTCTCTCTCTCTGACAAATAAATAAAATCTTTTTTTAATCTAGATTTAAATTTGTAATACTTTAAAATGCAATGAAAACAGTTTTTAAAAAGATAATGTAATCATTCACCTAGTTACAAAGGTGTGGTAGTGCCTGTCTTAGTTACTAAGAAATGCTATGTCAGGTAATTTCTTTCTTTCTTTTTTTGTTATTTCTTTAGATTTAATGCAAAGACTTATGATAAATTTACTTTGCTTTTTTTAGTTAATTGTTTTTTCTTTAGAAACTCAGTTGTTTTAGTTACCACTGAAACATGTTCATTGGTGATTTATTTAGTTGTTATCATCAGTGTATGAAATAAGGAAAATATAAAGAAATGATATTTCTTCTTTTTTTTAAACTAGTAGACTATTATTTATTTATTTATTTTTAGAGAGGGAGAGAAGGGGTAGGGGCAGAGTGAGGAGAGAGAGAATCTTGAACAGGTTCCATGTTCAATACAGAGCCTGACATGGGCATCAATCTCACAACCCTGATATCATGATCTGAGAAGAAATCAAGAGTTGGACACTTAACCAACTGAGCCACCCAGGCACCCCAACTTTTCTTTTTTTTTTGAGAAGTGTTGGGTTTACAGAAAAATTGATGAGAACATACAGGATCGTTTTTCATTCCCGCCAACAATAAACTAAAGTTCCTGTTGCCCCATGTCCTTGGCAGCATTTGGTATGGTTGGTGTTTGGGATTTTAGGTGGCCTAATATATGTGTAGTAGTATCTTACTGCTTTAATTTGTATTTCTCTGATAACATAAACATATGACATGGAGCATCTTTCTATATGCTTATTTGTCATATATATATATATATATATATATATATATATATATACACATATGTAACAGATATCCTGCCTATATATATAGGCAGGATATCTGTTGAAATACTTTACCCATTTTTAAACTGGATTGTTTGTTTTCACATTTTCAAAGAAAATATTAAACATTATGTCCTCAGAGTGTCTTCTAGTTCTTTGAACGATAGTGTTTACTTGAGTTGTGGGTCTTCACCTTGGAACCCAATCTTAACCTGGAATTCTAATTTTTTTAATAATATAATCAACTCAGTTCTTCAGTGACACTATCATTCATTTTTGTCACCCTTTCATACTATTGGTAATTATAAGCACTTCAACATTTCATGTATATTATATGACATTATCTACTGGCTAATTGTGCTCAATTTTCACTGATATTTCTTTAAGATCTTTATTAAAATTACATGACTTATGATTAAAATTTTAGATAGTTAAACAGTATTTTCTCTATTTAATATTTCTGATATTAAAAAATCTTATTCTATTGAGAAATATTCTTATTACCTCTAACACAAGAAAACAGAGGACTGACTTAGTTATCTAGTTAGAATTGATCATTCTAATTCACAAAATTTTAATATTTTAACACGTGTTAGATTAGTCCAAGAAATTATCTTATATTTTCCTTCCAGTTATTAAACCCAAACATGATCTAACTTTTTACATTGTATTAAATTTTATGTATTTTTGAGTTTTTTTTTACTTTTTTAAAATGTAAGCTCTACACACAATGTGGGATTTGAACTCATGACCCTGAAATCGAGTTACATGCTCTAAGGACTGAGACAACTAGGCTCCCCTAATATTTGAGTTTTAATGCTATTGTAAATTGACTCAATTTGTTCTCATTCTGTCTTAAGGCATGAACAACATATTTTCATAGAACTGATATTTTTACTTTCTATAGTGGGTTTTTATCTCTTCTTTAAAAATAGAACTTGAAGAGATCTGTTATTTTTCATGTTTTTATTTTGTTTTACATATTTCTTTCTTTTTGTGTATTTTGTAATTTCCCCCTCAAAAAAAAAAAAAAAAATATATATATATATATATATATATATATATATGTGTGTGTGTGTGTATTTGACTGCTATACTTACCACCTCAAGCAGATGGAAACAGTCTATGCTTAACATTATGTTAATGATCAAAAAAATCCAAGGCAATTTTGACAGATACCCAAGTTTATTTAGCACTTACAAAAAACACTTTAATCCAACTGGCCCTTTGGAATTGGAATCCTCAAGTTGCCCTCAAACAAGTTCTGCTGTTGCTATTATAGTATCAGACCAGCATATAGTACGTCATTAGTTTTTTATGTAGTATTCAGCAATTCATTAGTTGCATATAACACCCAGTGCTCATCACCACACGTGCCCTCCTTAATACTATATGCTGGCTAACTGAAGATAATAATAAAAAATTCATTAAGTACCTGAAAATAAATAAAAAATAAAGTATCAGACCTTAGAAAAGATTAATAGTTTCATTGAGAAGGCAGTGGCGTCTGAATCCCAAAGCCATAACTAAGACATGAATTGAAGGTTTCACGTGACAACTTTTTCAGTTGTTTTCCTAAATCTGCTGGAACCACACTGTGCCACCTAACCAACAGTTAAAACACTTACACTTGACTTTTGTCAATAGCTGTTTTCAGTGTTCTTTGTTTTAATATGACACTGATTCCATACCAAGATGAACTGTACATAAACAAATGGAATTATGAAGATTTCCAAGAATGATTAAGGATGAAAAGTTCACTTAGACTAAATGACTATTCTGCTGTAGTCTCAGATAAAAAAAAATGTAGGTGTGAAGAAAGTAGTTAGCACAGTGTCTAATTTACCATTCCTTAAGGGAAGTTTTGAGAGATAGCAGATATAAAATTAACTCTACCAAGTATTTTTGCTATTGTTGTTGTCCTTAAAAATATCAGACATTACCTGAAACTAATACCATACTACATGTCACTCAATTGGAATTTAAATAAAAACATGAAATGAACAAATAAAAGAAAGTACTTCGTCGCCCTAGAGGCTCTGGTTATGAAGATGTTTTATAAACTAAAAATTTTTAAAAGGTCAACAAAGGTTTAGATCCATTCACTGATGTAAGATATAAAATAGCTGAATAAGGGGGGGAGACAAGATGGCGGGGAACTAGGAGGAGGCTCTGGTTCAACCTGTCCCCTAAAGTGAGCTGATTACCTACCAAGGAACTCCGATCACTCATGAAATCAGCCTGAGATCAGAATTCTACACATCAGGATCTCTACAGGGGCAGAAGACGCCAGTGGGCAGGTAAAGCTGAGTGGGAACGCCGGACTGGTATCGGAAGATAAACAAAAGGGGGAGGGAGCCACCAGAGGAAACTCATTGGGAAGTAATACACCAATATGAGAGTGCCCTACGACTGGGGACCAGCATTAACTTGAAGACGGATCGAAAGCACTCAAAAAGAGAAAAGATCGCAGGGTGAAATTGTGGGAATTGGAACTGTTAGGGACAGGGGCTTAAGTCCCCCATGGAGGGCAGACACCTCTGGCGCTGAGCCAGAGAGAGTGCAGCAGAGAAACAAGGTCTTGGTCTCTGAGCTGAGAGGAGACCTCCTAAGGGCACTTGGCATGTGGCAGGGGCTGGGACCCTCCCAGAGATGAAACAGACTTTTGCAGTCCCCACGCGTGTGCCTGAGTGGCGCAGCACCCCCTCCCCTGAGAGAGGCACGCGGGCGCCAGCCAGGCTCTCTAGGACCCAGAAAGTCTGAACGCTCCCAGCCCTGGCCAGCAGGAAAATCTCTGTGTGCCTTCCCTGCGTGGAACCTTTCTGGCGGTCTGGAGCTGCCCAGACAGTTGCCGCTTGTGGTTTTGAGTACAAGCAGGACGCACAGGTTTCCCCAGAGATCACAGCTGGGAACCTGCTCTGCAGCATCCAGAGGGGAACAGATTGGGGCTTCTCTATGGGAGGGAGGTCTGGGTGCAGTTTGCTTTCCTCTAAACATCCAAGAACCATTGGGAGCTGCCAAGGGGAGAGAAAACAAACTAACAGACATAAAAACCTCCAGAGAACAAAAGCCTGAAGGCTGGTTTCCTCAGAGCCCACCCCCTGGAGGGGGGCAGGAGGACTTAACTCAGGAAACACTGCCTGAAAACCCACATGGCAGGTCCCTCGCCCAGAACGCCAACCAGCCAAGAAGGCAACAATCAGTACTACTTCATAGATACAACATTTAATTTTTAATTCGTTCCCACTATTCTGGTTCATTTTTTAATTTTTTTAATCTTTTTTACTTTTTTATATATAGATTTTTTAACTCTATTTACCATCACAGTGAGATGTCCAGTACATCAAATTCCATAATAACCTTTTAAACTGAACTTTTTGATACATATACCTTTTTTTTCTTTTGCTTTTCTACTTTTTAATTTTTTAAATTTCACTTTAGTTTAGTTAAGATCATTCTTTACTTTTATTTGCTAATATTCATATAGAGTTAAACTTCAAGGTAATCCCCTTTCCCCAATCAATGCTACCCCTATAGGTAAACCAATTTTTAATCCCCTGTTATCTTAGGAAAGTTGCATCCTTTAAAAAAGATATCAAGATACATCCAGGAAGAAGCAAAATAAACTTCCTCACCCACACTGAGAATTTACAACCACTCTCCCATCGTTTTCTCCTACCAGTATTTTTGTATACTTGTGTTAGTCCTGGTAGTCTATAAATCTTATACTTAGGGTTCTTTTTGACAAGGTTCTTTTTTTTTGTTTGTTTGCTCTTTGTTTCTTTGTTTTGATTCTACATATATATGCACATATTTTTTTTTTCTTCCCTTGTCGTATGCCTCTCTCTTTCTCTCTTTTTCTGCTTTCTCTCTTTCTTTTTTTCTTTCATTTGGGTGAGGACTCTTGATTGCTCAGAAGCATTCCAGGGTGCACCTTGACTGCACCAAGGTCAATACATCCAGCTACAACCATTCAGCCAACTCTCACCAAAATGACTAGGAGGAGGAATGCCCAACAGAAGAAAAATTCAGAGGATGGGCCCTCTGCAACAGAGCTAATGGCTACTAACATAGACATTATGTCGGAAAGGGAATTCAGGCTAACAATTATCCAGGCAATAGCGAGGTTGGAGAAAGCCATGGACGACCAAATGTAATTGATTAGGGCAGAACTGAGAGCCACCAGGGATGATGTTCAGAATATTAGGGCAGAACTGAAAGCCACCAGGGACGATGTTCACAAGGCTCTCAATGAGTTCCAATCTAATCTAAATTCTCTAAAAGCTAGGGTAACTGAGACAGAAGATAGAATTAGTGATCGGGAGGACAAATAGATAGAGAGAAAAGACCAGGAAGAAGCCTGGAACAAACAGCTTAGAAGCCACAAAAACAGAATCAGGGAAATAAATGATGCCATGAAACGTTCCAGCGTCAGAATTATTGGAATATCTGAAGGGAAAGAGAAAGAAGTCTAGAAGATATTTTCAAAGACGTTCTTCATGAAAATTTTCCAAATATCGCAAATGGAAACAGCGTTCATGTACTAGAGGCAGAACAGTCCCACCCCCAAGATTTTAGTTTCTCAAAACACCTCGAGACACCTGATAGTAAGAATGAGAAATTATAATTCTAGAGAAACTCTCTTGAAGGCAGCTAGGACAAAGAAGATCCTTACATACAGAGGAAAGCCTATCAGAATAACGTCAGACCTGTCCACAGCAACCTGGCAAGCCAGAAAGGGCTGGCAAGATATATTCAGGGCACTAAATGAGAAGAACATGCAGCCAAGAATACTTTATCCAGCAAGACTGACATTCAAAATGGATGGAGATATAAAGAGTTTCCAAGACCTCAATACCTTAAAAGAGTTTGCAAACACCAAGCCTACATTGCAGGAAATATTAAGGGGGGTTCTATAAAAGAGGAAAACCCCCCAAAATATCATTGTACAGAAATACAGAGACAATCTACAGAAAGAAAGACTTCAAAGGTAACATGATGTCAATAAAAACGTATCTATCGATAATCACTCTCAATGTGAATGGCCTAAATGCGCCCATAAAACGACACAGGGTTGCAGATTGGATAAAACGACAGGACCCATGCATATGTTGTCTACAGGAGACCCATTCTGAACCTAAGGATACACCCAGATTGAAAGTGAAGGGATGGAGAAACATCTTTCATGCCAATGGGCCTCAAAAGAAGGCTGGGGTAGCGATTCTCATATCAGATAAATTAGATTTTAAACTAAAGACTGTAATCAGAGATACAGAAGGAAACTACATCATTCTTAAAGGGTCTATCCACCAAGATGATCTAACAATTGTAAATAACTATGCCCCCAATATGGGAGCAGCCAATTACATAAGAAAACAATTAATCAAGATAAAGAGGCATATTGATATGAATACGTTGATAGTAGGAGATCTTAACACGCCTCTCTCAGTAATAGACAGATCATCCATGCAGAAAATCAATAAAGAAACAAAAGTATTGAATGACACTTTGGACCAGACGGACTTCATAGATATATACAGAACATTCCACCCTAAAACAATAGAACACTCATTCTTCTCAAGTGCACATGGAACCTTTTCCAGGATAGACCATATGCTGGGTCACAAATCAGGACTCAACCGATACCAAAAGATTGAGATTATTCCCTGCATATTCTCTTATCACAATGCTTTGAAACTGGAGCTCAACCACAAGGAAAAGTTTGGAAGGAATTCAAACACCTGGAAGCTAAAGACCACCTTGCTTAAGAATGCATGGATCAACCAGGAGATCAATGAAGAACTTAAACAATTCATGGAAACCAATGAGAATGAAGACACGTAGGTCCAAAACCTATGGGAAACAGCAAAGGCGGTCCTAAGGGGGAAATACATAGCTATCCAAGCCTCCCTCAAAAAAATTAAAAAATCCAGAATACAACAGCTGTCTCTACACCTTAAAGAACAGGAGAATCAACAACAAATTAAACCAACTCCATGCACAAGAAGGGAAATAATCAAGGTTAGAGCAGAGATGAATGAGGTAGAAACTAGAGATACAGTAGAACGTATCAATGAAACTAGAAGCTAGTTTTTTGGAAGAATCAATAAGATCGATAAACCATTGGCCACACTAATCCAAAAGAAAAGAGAGAAAGCTCAAATTAATAAAATTATGAATGAAAAGGGAGAGATCACAACTAACACCAAGGAAGTAGAAACAATCATCAGAAGCTATTATCAACAATTATATGCCAATAAGTTAAGGAACCTAGAGGAAATGGATGCATTCCTAGAAAAATATAAACTCCCAAAATTGAACCAGGAAGAAATTGACAAGCTGAACAGACCGATATCTAGTAACGAGATTGAAGCAGTGATCAAAAACCTTCCAAAAGTCAAGAGCCCAGGACCTGACGCATTTCCGGGAATTCTACCAAACTTTCAAAGAAGAAATAACACCTAATCTCCTGAAGCTGTTTCAAAAAATTGAAGCAGAAGGAAAACTTCCAGACTCTTTTTAGGAAGTCAGCATTACCCAGATCCCCAAACCAGGCAAAGACCACACCAAAAAGGAGAATTCCAGATCAATATCACTGATGAATATGGATGCTAAGATTCTCAACAAGATCCTAGCAAACAGGATCCAATAGCACATTAGAAAGATCATCCACCATGACCAGGTGGGATTCACCCCTGGCTTACAAGGGTGGTTCAACATTCGCAAGTCAATCAATGTGATAGAACCAATCAATAAGAGAAGAGAGAAGAACCACATGGTCCTCTCAATTGATGCAGAAAAAGCATTTGACAAAATCCAGCATCAGTTCCTGATTAAAACGTTTCAAAGTTTTAGAGGGAACATTCCTGAACTTCATAAAATCTATCTATGAAAGACCCACAGCAAACATCATCCTCAATGGGAAGAAGCGCACAGCCCTCCCATTGAGATCAGGAACACAACAAGGATACCCACTCTCACCACTCTTGTTCAACATAGTATTAGAAGTCCTAGCAACAGCAATCAGACACCAAAGAGAAATAAAAGGTATCCAAATTGGCAAGGAAGAAGTCAAACTCTCTCTCTTCGCAGATGACATGATACTCTATATGGAAAGCCCAAAAGACTCCACCCCCAAACTACTAGAACTCATACAGCAATTCAGTAATGTGGCAGGATATAAATTCAATGTACAGAAATCAGTGGCTTTCTTATACACTAACAATGAAAATACAGAAAGGGAAATTAGAGAATTGATTCCATTTACTATAGCACCAAGAACCATAAGATACCTGGGAATAAACCTAACCAAAGAGGTAAGGATCTGTACTCGAGGAACTACAGACACTCATGAAAGAAATTGAAGAAGACATAAAAAGATGGAAGAACATTCCATGTTCTTGGATCGGAAGAATAAACATCGTTAAAATGTCTATACTACCTAGAGCAATCTATAATTTTAATGCCATTCCCATCAAAATTCCACTGGTATTTTTCAAAGAGCTGGAGCAAATAATCCTAAAATTCGTATGGAATCAGAAGAGACCCCGAATTGCTAAGGAAATGTTGAAAAACAAAAATAAAACTGGTGGCATCTCATTACCTGATTTCAAGCTTTACTACAAAGCTGTGATCACCAAGACAGCATGGTCCTGGCATCAAAACAGACACATAGACCAATGGAACAGAGTAGAGAGCCCAGATATGGACCCTCAACTCTATGCTCAAATAATTTTCGACAAAGCAGGAAAAAATATACAGTGGAAAAAAGACGGTCTCTTCAATAAATGGTGCTGGGAAAATTGGACAGCTATATGTAGAAGAATGAAACTCGACCATTCTCTTACACCATACACAAAGATAAACTCGAAATGGATAAAGGACCTCAATGTGAGACAGAAATCCATCAGAATCCTAGAGGAGAACATAGGCAGTAACCTCTTTGATATCAGCCACAGCAACTTCTTTCAAGATATGTCACCAAAGGCAAAGGTAACAAAAGTAAAAATGAACTTTTGGGACTTCATCAAGATCAAAAGCTTCTGCACAGCAAACTAGACAGTCAACAAAACAAAGAGGCAACCCACGGAATGGGAGAAGATATTTGCAAATGACAGTACAGACAAAAGGTTGATATCCAGGATCTATAAAGAACTTCTCAAAGTCAGCACATGCAAAACAGATAATCATATCAAAAAATGGGCAGAAGATCTGAACAGACACTTCTCCAATTAACACATACAAATGGCTATCAGACACATGAAAAAATGTTCATCATTACTAGCCATCAGGGAGATACAAATTAAAACCACATTGAGATACCACCTCACACCAGTTAGAATGGCGAAAATCAGCAAGACAGGAAACAACGTGTGTTGGAGAGGATGTGGAGAAAGGGGAACCCTCTTACACTGTAGGTGGGAATGCAAGTTGGTGCAGCCACTCTGGAGGACAGTGTGGAGGTTCCTCAAGAAGTTAAAAATAGAGCTTCCCTATGATCCTGCAATTGCGCTACTGGGTATTTACCCCAAAGATACAGATGTGGTGAAAAGAAGGGCCATCTGTACCCCAATTTTTATAGCAGCAATGGCCACGGTCGCCAAACTGTGGAAAGAACCAAGATGCCCTTCAACAGACAAATGGATAAAGAAGATGTGGTCCATATACACTATGGAGTATTATGCCTCCATCAGAAAGGATGAATACCCGACTTTTGTAGCAACATGGACGGGACTGGAAGAGATTATGCTGAGTGAAATAAGTCAAGCAGAGA
>PISX010017864.1:0-42224 GCA_004024625.1 Mellivora capensis | reverse complement strand
ATAGACATTTTAACAATGTTTATTCTTCCAATCCAAGAACATGGAATGGTCTTCCATCTTTTTATGTCTTCTTCAATTTCTTTCATGAGTGTTCTGTAGTTCCTCGAGTACAGATCCTTTACCTCTTTGGTTAGGTTTATTCCCAGGTATCTTATGGTTCTTGGTGCTATAGTAAATGGAATCGATTCTCTAATTTCCCCTTCTGTATTTTCATTGTTAGTGTATAAGAAAGCCACTGATTTCTGTACATTGACTTTGTATCCTGCCATGTTACTGAAAAAAAATATTTATTTATTTTAGAGGGAGAGAGAGTGTACAATGAGGAGGGGCATGAGGAGGTAGAGAGAATCTTAAGCAGACTACACTGCTGAGCACAGAGACGGATATGGGACTTGATCTCAAGACTCTGAGATCATGACCTGAGTCAAGCACTTAGCTGGCTGTGCCACACAGGCGCCCCAGTGGCTCAGTCTTTATTCTGACTTTAGGGATTCTGTGTCTTTCTGTCAGTGTTTCCAGGTCTATTTTAACCTGAGTCAGAATTTTGGAAGGCACTGTCTTTGAATACAGTTGAAAACCACCATTTTGATCCCTTTATAGAACCTAATAAAAGATTTCAGAACTCACTGGATTTCTTCCTATTTCTACCTGGCTAATGAGCCTCTCTTCTTTCAGGCTTCAGCTAGAAAGGAATTGGTTGACAATTATTATTGTATTTATTTCCTATTATAAAAAGGGCACTTTCCCCCTGGATATGGGGGGAGGGTTACAAAGAGGAGTAAGGCCAAAGCCCTGTCCTCTGGAGCCCCATAGGTCCACAGGAGGGAGGTGTCATGGCTACTGACCTTAAGACGGCATAAAACATTTGCCATCCCCCAAAGTTGCCAATTGCTACTGGATGTTTTTCGTGGTTTCCATGACAATTTTCAAAAACAAAAAAACAAAACAATGACTTTCTTCTTATGGTTTGTACATAAAGAAAGTATTTCAACTAACTACACTATGGGGGGGGGGTAAATGGACCTATATCAGTTTATCATTAAATGAGCAAATGACCAAAGTAGATTTTTTTTTTAAAGATTGATTTATTTATTTGAGAAAGAGACAGAGAGAGGGTGGGGATAAGGCAGAGGGAGAGAGAATCTCAAGCCAACTCCACACCAAGTTACCTAGCTCTACACAGGGCTTGATTCCATGACCCTGAGGTCATGACCCCAGCTGAAACCAAGTTGGACACTCCACCAACTGTGCCACCCAGATGCCCCCAAATTAAGTTTTTATTGCAGGTTTGGAGTGATAAAAAAGCAGGTGTTCCCCAACCTACCAACTCCACATTCTAAAATTGCTTTTAGGATGTTTTTTTCCTTTTATTTGTGGAAAGTAAGGTGTTGTGGGTTGGAGCAGAGAAAGAATCCAGAATCCAGAAAAGGTAGTATCTGTTTCCAACGTTTAAGGTTTCAGCTAGGTCTAGTGGGACGGTAACATGAATCCTTGGGAGGACACAGAGTACTTGGATGGCAGCATTTCCCAGCTGTGCTTAATTCCAAGTGGCATAATCTAGAGAGTGGATCAAGGAGAGCTTGATAGAGATGTTGGTTGGGAAGCAAACCCTTTGCTGTGATGCTGAGGTTGAAGAAAATAGAGGCAAAGAGGCAGAGGCTGGGCACTAGGGCTCTGCATTAATGTAATTGGATTTTCTTCCTTTCCTTCTGAAACTCCAGTGGTCTTATGATGCAAAGATTTAGAGTAGGGAAATGTAGAGCAAATTGATTTTTGTTCTCATTTAAATCAGTGGTTTGCTGGATTTGTAAAAAATATTTTACTACTTTCTATACAGTATTTCTGGGAACACATTGAATAGTGATTCCTTTTTTATTTCTTGAGTAAAATGTCACCACTGTATAAGGAGACAGACTAAGAGTTTTTGTTAAACAACTTAGCAGCATCTTTTAACCTGAATTTTGAGTCATTTCTTAAGGCCTTCTGTCATGAATAAATAATTCCTCTGAGGACATCAGCATTTGAAACATAAGAAACCAGATACCTTTAACAAATTCTGCTAGTTTTCTCCTTCCAAGCTTGTTCCTTTACATCTCTTACTTAATGAGATATAAGCTGATGTTCCTTAAAACACTTCATTCATTTTGGAAAGTGAACGTTTTTATGCCCCCTGAATAGGATCTCTCTGAGTTCTACACAAACATATAAAGCTACAAAATTTTTCAAAGACTTTTTATTGACAATAAAACCTAACTTTTCCTCAATATTTTTTTTCAAGTTCTTAGTGGGTATATAATGATTGCATGATTTAATTTTGTAACTAGAATTTTAAAAATTCTAAATTCTAAATTTGGATTTAATTTTTTGAAACATCCACAAAAATCTCTAATTTTTCCTAGGAAACAAACACCTGGAGATGCTAAAATCACTATCTAAAGGACTAAAACTCAAGTCTTTGAGCATTGTTTTACCATGTATCCACTTACTCCAGATGGGGTATGATGGAGAGAATGGGGACTGGGTAAAGGAGTACATGGTGGAAAGAAGGAGTTCTTCAGCTGAGTTGTAATCTGTGGCAGAAATTATTATTTTATAATTTTAATTTTTTTATTGTGTTATATTGTCACCATATAATACATCATTAGTTTTTGATGCAGTGTTCCAAGATTCATTTTTTACATATAACACCGAGTGATCCATGCAATATGTGCCCTCCTTAATCTCCACCACCAGGCTCACCCATCTCCCCACCCCAATTTATTTCTTGGAGTCCACAGTCTCTAATGGTTTGTCTCCCCCTCCGATTTCCCCCAACTTACTTCTCCTCTCCATCTCCTAATGTCCTCCGTGTTATTCCTTATGTTCCACAAGTAAGTGGAACCATATGATAATTGACTTTCTCTGCTTGACTTATTTCACTCAGCATAATCTCTTCCAGTCCCATCCACGTTGATGCAAAAGTTGGGTGTTCATCCTTTCCGATGGCTGAGTAATATTCCATTGTATATTTGGACCATATCTTCTTTATCCGTTCATCTGTTGGAGGGCATCTTGGCTCTTTCCACAGTCTGGCTGTTGTGGCCATTGCTGCTATGAACATTGGGGTGTATGTGGCCCTTCTTTTCACTACATCTGTGTAGTGAATACCCAGTAGCAATACCCAGTATTGGGTATTGGGGCAATACCCAGTAGTGCAATTGGTAGGAACTATTAATGACTTATGATCCCCACATTTTGGGGACATTCACCTCTTTCTTTCTGGTGAATTTCCCTGGACTTCTACAGACAATAAATGTGGTAGCTGTGTGGTCAAGTAGAATCGGGTAGGTGAGCTCATTCTTGAGTGTGGTGGAAGAGCATCTGAAAGAGTAGTGCAGTGAATACTTCTTTCTTCTTGAGACTCCATCTTCCTCTTTCCAGGTGTGCAGCAGTGAACAGGCAATGATGTTCAGTAGTTCAACACCTGGGTTCTGGACCCCATCACTGCGTTCGAATGCTGATTTGGCTACTCGGATAATTTTACTTGGGTAATTTAAGGCACACTGCATCTTTGTCCCTCAGTTTGCACATTTATAAAGGAGGATAATAATAGAGGCTACTTTATACTTTTGTTATGAGGATTAAATGCTCTAAGATTCAAATGATATTTCTTGCTCAAAAAAGTTGGCTTTTTTAATCAAAAGGGCTTGGAAATTTTTTTTAAAAAGATTTAATTTATTTATTTGAAAGAGAGAGAGAAAAGAGCATGAGCAGGGAGGAAGGGCTTAAGGAGAGGGAGAAGCAGACTGCCCCTGAGCAGGGAGCCGAACATGGGCCTCCATCCCAGGACCCTGAGACCATGACCTGAGCCAAAGGCAGATGCTTAACTGACTGAGCCACCCAGGTGCTCCAAAATGGTTTGGAGTTCTTAATCTAGTGTCTGGATTTCAGTCTTTGGGCATGCCAATGAACAATTTGGGGCTTCGGCTTTGCTACCTCTGAAATAAAGTCTGTTGCATGGTCTCTGTTGTTCCCAAACTTGAGTTGTTGCAAGGATTAAAAATCATGTAGGTAGACTCCGAAGACTTGAAAATTATTCATGTTCCACTCTCCCTGCCAAACGCTTTCCCCAGTGGAAATGAATGATGGGACCATAAGTTAAAATTTATACTCTTAACTCTGAAACATGCAGTATTGTTTTGAAGGCATTGAGATACCTTTCTGTAGGAGGAGAGTGTGTCAGACTCACACCACCTGACCTGAATAATGAAGTGAAGCAGAGACATTAAGACCATCACTCCTCCTCTTTCCGCAGGTCCGCAGATCTGAAAGCAGGGCCACTGCCTCGTTATCCTGATGACTCACAGACCCAGAGTGCTTCCGCTCTCCTCTGCTGTCCTTTCAAATTAAATTCATTATTCTACAAGATGTCTGTGGTTCCCAGAAATGACGCAAGTGATATGTGCCCTATTCAAAGCCGACATTTGACTCTCAGGGCGGTCTCCCAAGTGATCTGTACCCTGCCACTCGCTCTAAGAGCCACTGCCAATTCCAGTAATCCCCCCTTTTCTTTCTTAACAGAAAACTCAGAGAGGATTATGGCTACACGGTCTCCTTTAACAAAAAGCCTTGCAAAGCCTACTGTAAAAAACATGGATATTCTTGCCCAAATACATGAAGACAAAAAAGTGAATTTCTTTTGATACTATTGGCTAAAATGGGAGGATTTGACCATCCACAAGGCAAAAAAAGCAGGCATTGGATAGTTTCTTGAAAGTTAAATGAGCAGCTCTTGTTAACACATGTTAGTTAAGTAGTTAATGCACATTAGTCCCTTCAGTCCTTGTCCTTGAAACAAACTTGAAATACTTTTTAAACCTAGTATGAGAGGCACGGTGTCTTGAACATCCTTTGTCACATGAAATAATTTACAAGCAGCACATATAACACATCCTCGCCAATGAAACCACACCTGTCAGAAGTGTGGCTGGTCAGTAAGGAAGCTCACACGGGAAAATGCCCGGATGGTGAGTCAGCAGCTGCCATTCCAACCACACTCCAATTTCTTTAAAGCATGGCGTCTGTTAGGTGTTTTTGTAAACCCAACAAAAAGATCTCCTTATTCTCCCTTCCCTTGTTAACATTTTCCGGTATGTGTAGGGATGTTAGCATTTGAATTTTTGTTTTTATTTAATTTTTTATAGGTTTTTTTTTTTTTAAATTTAGAGAGAGAGAGAGAGAGAGAGCATGTGAGCAGGGATAGGGGCAGAAAGAAAGGAAGTGAGAGATTCTTTTTTTTTTAAGATTTTATTTATTTGACAGCAGAGATCACAAGTAGACAAGAGAGGCAGGCAGAGAGAGAGAGGAGGAAGCAGGCTTCCCGCCGAGCAGAGAGCCCGATGCAGGGCTTGATCCCAGGACCCTGGGATCATGACCTGAGCCAAAGGCAGAGGCTTAACCCACTGAGCCACCCAGGTGCCCCGGAAGTGAGAGATTCTTAAGCAGGCTCCCCACTGAGCCTGAAGCCTGACTTGAGGCTTGATCCCAGGACCCTGAGATCACAACCTGAGCAAAAACCAAGGGTTGGATGCTCAACCGATGGCACCACCCAGGCACCCCTGAATTTTTATAATCCTGTAAAGTAGCTAGGGCAAGTATTATTTTCTCCATTTCACAAATGAGGAGACTGATGATCACACGGGTCAATGAACTTGCCCAAAAGCATATTTCAGGAGTAGTGAATAGTGCAGGCAGGTGCGTTATTGCAGAGAAACATGACAAGTTGGAGGATCTGGAGTGATTTCTTCTGAAACAGGTGTGTCGTTGTGTGAAGCCCTGATTGCCAAAGGAGCATAACTTCTAGGAGGTGTTGCTGCTGTAGGATAGACACGAATTATAATATAAGCCTTTTATTATAGGTATTACATATAATATATACTATGTATCTATAAATAATAAAACAGTTTCACATTTTTGGTGACTGCTGGTCTGTCTCCCGTTCACCCAGAGATTTCTCTCTTGTTGGGTTCTCCTCCTGGATATCCTTGTCTCCACTTCTAGCCACTCTATTAAGTTTCTCTTCTCTTTGACCGAAACTTTGTGATGACTGTAATGGCATCTATAGACCAGGAATGGGGCCCTTTGCATGGATTATTGCATTTAACTTTCACAGCAGTCCTAAGAGGGAGGATTATTCCTATTTTATAGAGGAAGACACTAAAGCCTGGAGAGGTTACCTTACCTAAAGTTACTAAACCTGAAATTGCCCAGAAATTTAATGGTTTATAATAACAGTTGTTTTATTATATTCTATGATTTTGTGGGTCAGGAATTAGGCAGGACTCAGCGGAGAAGGCTGAACTCTGTTCCACAGGACATCAGGGAGGATGGCTTGTCTGGGACTAAGTAATCTATTTCAAGATGGCGCACCCACATGGCAGACAACTGGGCTGTTAGCCAGTGCACTTAGTTGTTCTCCATGTGGGCCTGTCCACGTAGCTGTTTGAACTTCCTCATAGTATGTTGGCTAGGTTCCAAGAGTGTTCCATACTTCCAACAGTATGCTGGTTAGTATTCCAGGAGACCAAAAGTGGAAGCTGCCAGTCTCTTTTAAGGCTTGGTCCCAGAAACTGTCATGGTGTCATTTCTGCTACATGTCACTGTTCAGGAAGTCACAGAGCTCTCCTAGGTTAAAAAACAGGAACATAGACCTGACCTGTCATTGGGAGAAGTGTCAAAGAATTTGGAGCCTTGTTGAATCTACCACAAAAAGGATGAGAATCCAGATTATAGCCATGACACCATATTGTATCTCCATTAGTACAATACCAGGTGCAATTCTTGATCACTGCATTTATCTTTGTATGAGAGTGACTGGACCGTGAGCTCCTTAAGAGCAAGGATCTTGCCTTTTTTTTTTTTTAAGATTTTATTTATTGGGGTGCCTGGGTGGCTCAGTGGGTTAAAGCCTCTGCCTTCGGCTCAGGTCATGATCCCAGGGACCTGGGATTGAGCCCCGCATCGGGCTCTCTGCTCAGCAGGGAGCCCCGTTCGAGGCTCGATCCCAGGACCCTGGGATCATGACCTGAGCCGAAGGCAGAGGCTTTAACCCACTGAGCCACCCAGGTGCTCCGGATCTTGCCTTTTACACCACAGGTCACCCAGCTAAGTGTAGTTGATGATCCATAAAGCTGAAGGAATGAATGATGAAGAGCTGAGTTCTAGCCCTGGCTCTGCTTTGAAGGAGCTCTGTTAGCCCAAGCAGGATATTGAACTACTCTGGACCCTGTTACTTGCACAGTAAAATAAGAGTATAGAATTAGATGATCCCTATAGTCTTCCTTTCCCCAGCACTACCTTTATTAGTGTGCTGGGGCTGCTTAAACAAAATGCTGTAAATCAACAGATAAAACAACAGACAGTTATTTTTCCCAGTTCTGGAGGCCAGGAAGTCCAAGACCAAGGTGTTGTCTGATTTGGTTCCTGGTGAGAATCCTCCTCCTGGCTTGCAGACAGCTCCTTCTTGCCATATTCTCAGATAGTAGAGAGAGAAAGGGTGAGAGCTCTGGTCCTTCTTCCTCTTCTTATACACCAATTCCATCATGGGCAATCTACCCTTATGACCTCATCAAAACCCAATTGCCTCCCAAAGGCTCTGCGTCCTAATACCGTGACACTGGGGGTTAGGGATTTGATATATGAATTTTGGGAGACAGTTTAGTCCATAACAACCATTCTATGAATCTACTCAAGATAATTAATTACAAAATAAAGAGATCTCAGATAGGGGTCTCAATGAGAGGAGACTAGGAGTCAAGAAACCTGAGAATGAAAAGAGGAGTAAAGGAAAGGATTGTTTTCTTAACCAGAGCAAAGGATGTGATTGAGAAGAGGAATCGACTTTAGGTTTAGATGCAAATAGCACTTGGACCAGAAGGAGGGAATTTGATAGAGGCCTTTTCAGAGGTTGAGGACATTGGACTTGGGAACTATTTGGCTGCAAGGGTAGGAGAAAGCTATAGATCGTGGCGGACTCTACATTTTGTGCCTGAGTGAAGGGGGATGCAAATTCAACAGCAGTTTCCAACTGTGACTAGAGAATTATCTGATGTACTTTTTAAAAATACTGATACCTGGACTCCTCCCAAGATGATTTAATTCAGGGTTTTTGGAATTGGGGCTGGAGCAGCAGTATTTTTCAAAGACCTCAGGCAAATCCACTGTGCAATTTCTAATTAGAGTTAGTTAAAGGCGTAGCCTTCTGGCTGCTGTAGAGTGATCAAATACTGAGGATTGAAACGTGATAGCCACCAAATAACTTGGGGTGTGGGTTGCATACAACCCATGTCGTATGTAGATTATGGCTTCCCAAAGATGCCTACAACCTAGTCCTTAAAACCTGTGCATATGTTAAGTTACATGACAAAGAAGAATGAAAGTTGTTAATCAACTGACCTTAAAACAGGGAGATTATTCTTGTTTATCCTAATATAGGTGCAATGTAATCACAAGGGTCCCTAAAAAGAGAAACAGAGAGGTAGAGGAAGAGAGTCAGAGGGAAAGGTGGCTATGGAAGAGTAGTCAGAAAGGTGCAACATTATTTGCTTTGAAGACAGAGGAAGGTATGTCCAATCAAGAAATGGGGACTGCGGGGGCGCCTGGGTGGCTCAGTGGGTTAAAGCCTCTGCCTTTGGCTCAGGTCATGATTCCAGGGCCCTGGGATCGAGCCCCACATTGGGCTCTCTGCTCAGCAAGGAGCCTGCTTCCTCCTCTCCGCCTGCCTCTCTGCCTACTTGTGCTCTCTCTCTCTCTCAAATAAACAAATAAATAAAAATCTTTAAAAAAAGAAAGAAAGAAATGGGGGCCGCTTCTAGAAACTGGGGAATGGGGAAACAAACAAAAAAAGAAGATTCTGCCCTAGAGCTTCTAGAAAGGAATGCAGCAGAATGCAGTTTGGTTGACCTTAAAGCTTTGTTTTAGCCTGGCGAGATCTGTGTCAAACTTCTGACCTACCCAACGATAAAATAAATTCAAGTTACTCTATGCCACTGAGTGTGTGGTCTCTGATACGGGTAGTCCATTCAGGAAGTCCTCTTGGATGAGATACATTTTGATGAACTGTTACTTAGGGACATTGTTGACAGAGGAAAAACTCTTAGATGTTAGAATTTAAATCCATTAGTATTTTAAAGAAATTCTCCAGGCTTTAGAATAGCTACCCAGAATGTTTAAAATCAGAAGTCAAAGGAATAAAACTGTTATGTGATTGTCACTAAATTCCTCGATGGAATCAACAGCAAGAAGTTCTGGGGAATTTTTCTCAGCAGTGTTACTTGAATGGTGATCAACTTCCCTGATTTAAAGGCTGACAAAACACTTGTTTTACCTGGGTGGTTTTAAATTACTTAAGTAGCAAAGAAACAGATAGAATCTGCAGCTTCCTCACAGCTCATCACCTGAATGTAAACTGGAACTTAATTTCCTATCACTCTCCTTTCATCAGATCTGTAGACTCTGCTGATGGTTTTTCATTGGGTCCTCCTGAATGAAAAATAATTGGATAATCACACACACAGAGTGCCAAAAACCTTCCATATGTACATTTAGTTATTAAAGTACTTTTATTGAGGATTTACATATCACATGACCTGTGTTAGGGACTCACCCATGAATGTGACAGGCAGAGTCCTTGTTCTAATGGAGCTCACAGCCTGGAGGAGAACACATACAAGTAATCGAGTAAGTTACAGTAAAATAGAAAATATAGATTGGCATAGCAGAACAGGGGTGGGGCGACTGACTCGATGTGGGGGCAGGAAAGGAGGAGTAGGTTGGGGTTGGAGGGGCTTCCTGTGGAAGGTAATTTCTAAGCAGCATCAGCAAACCCTGGGAGACCATTAAAAATGGGAATTCTCAGGTGTGTTAAGCCAGACCTATTAAGCCTGAAATCCTGGGGATGAGACACCACAGTCTGTGTTTTAATAGATCTCTGAGTGGTTCAGATCTATGCTAAAGTCTGAGAACCAGACGATCATACCTGGGCTACATGTTAGAATCACCTGGAGGACTCTCCCACTATTGCTGTTGCTGTGGCCCCTCTCCCAGAGACACTGAATCCTTTGGTCCGGGATAGAACCTGGGAATCAGTATTTTTTATTTATTTTTTTTGGGGGGAATCAGTATTTTTAAAACCGTGGGTGTCAAGGTTGAGACCACATCTTCAAGCTGACAGCTGAAGCCCGAGTTAGCCAGGCAGTGAGGGCTGGTGAGAGGGCAGGAAGGTATTTAGCCCAGATGCGAGAGAAAGCCCAAGATTCCTGGGATTTGATAAGGCTAGGGAACACGCACAAGGAAACTTCATGGCTTAAGATAAGGTTCATAGTTATACATTTGTTTATTGTAGTACTTCTTAAACTTTAATGTGCATAGAAATTATCTGAGGCTCTTGTAGAAACACAGACCCTTACGCAGTAGAAAGGTTCTATCGCCCCAGCGCCTCCTGATCAGAGAGCAGATGGGGACTGCAGAACGATGTAACTATGCTTCAGCCCAGGGCCAACATAAGGGCACCTAGCCGGGGTGAATTGCAGATGTCTGCTGCTGGATGGGTGTGTTTTGAGGGTAAGGAGGAGAGATGCATCCAAGCACAACCTCCCAGCCTGCTCTTCTGATTATTTCCCATCAAGGTCGCACTGCTTTTAGCTCAGCAGTAACCCTCCAACCCCCAATCTAGCTGAATGCATCCCCTGGCCAGGTCCGCAGAGCCAGCTCATTAAGTGATCGCTGGAGCTCTCTGTAACGTGCTAGCCAGCCAGGGAGGCGCTGGTCGAGGAGGGGGGCTCTCCGGGGACCTCTGTTCCCCTCTCCCTCTTCCCACCTCGCCTGGCTGACAGCGCTGGTGCCTGCGGCAGAGCCTCTCTTGTAGCAGCCCCTCACACTTGGCTCGCACTTCTGGGCGCTGTCCATGGTTGCAGCATCTTTCGGCGCGCCACGTCAGGAGGCCGCAGCAGGGCCCTGCGATTGGCGGAGGAGCCCCTCGCCATCCCCCCAACACGCCCGCCCCCGCCCTCGCCCTCGCTCGTGGGCCCCAAGCCCCGGCCCTGAGTCCCGGTCCCGCAGGCGCGTGCCAGTGCGCACGCGAGGCGCGCCCTGGGGCTCCCGGGCGGCACACCCACTTTCCTTATTAGGGCAGAGTCAGACGCACCCAGCAGGCGGCGGGGGCGCGAGGGTGGGGCCGGGAGCCCTGGGAGGCGACAGCCGAGGGCGCAGCCACAACCTCAGCCGCCTCTGAGCGGCAGGAGGGAGCAGCGGTCGCTGCGCTCCGGCCGGCCAGTTTCCTGAGACCCCGCTTCTCTCCGCGGGCAGAGATCTTCCTCTGCGCCCCGCCGGGTACCCCTAGTCCAAACCTCTCGCGGAGACATGGAAGAATTTTTGCAACGCGCCAAATCTAAACTGGTAAGTTGGGGGAGCAACGCTATGTGCGTGTGTCTGTGTGTGTGCGCCTGGGTGTGTGTATCTGTGCGTGTGTGTGCGCGCGCACCCGCGCGCGTTAATGAGGAGGAAAGGGCATTGCAGCAGAGAAGGAAGAAACAACTTTGCCACTTAGTTGTCAGGGTATGGGGGCTATCCCCTGGAAAGAATCTCTGGAACTGTGGTCCTTTAGAGCAGGCAGTTTATCTCCAGAATCCTCAACCACGGGCAGGCAGAGTGCTGAGCTGGGGGTGGTCGACCTGGCAGAAGTTGCGTCCGGTGTGTCTAGCTTTGGTTCGTTTGGTCTGAGGTTGGAAAGAGGTAGAGCCAAACTGCAGTTTGCTTCTGAAGGTGAGAGGGTTAATGGGTGTGGTGCTCCTTTCAAAAATGAGCCCCGCCTTCTGCAGATGCAGTTACCTCTAAGTGTAAAGAGGAGGGGAAAAAATCCCTTAGAACTGTGCTTTTAGCTGGAGGTGGTGGCAAAGCTAAGAAAGGAAGTTGGGGTGCTGGCTGGGAAGGATGTGCCAGGCAAAGGCAGAGTTTACCCAGGCATCCCTCACAAAGAGCTTGCTCCAGTGCAGGAGTAAGGGACGTTCTAGCGTGAATCGCATGTCTCCCAGTCTCTGTTCAGATCTGTAATTTGGGTAGAGGCAGAAGTGGAAACCCCAACTGTTGCTGATGATGTGGGGCTTGCTAGACTATTGTTCTCCTGGGAGGAGACCGGCTCCTTGGCCCGGTCCGGCTATACCACTGTCCAAAGAGCGAACTGTGATTTTATTGTGTGTGTTGACAGTTGCTACATATTCTGGAACAACAGATTCTAGCAGCTTCCTAATTCCAAACTATTTTGGCTCTCCGGCAGTAATGCACATAATGGAAATGTTTCTGTTTCAACACTTAGGAAAAAGCCTCTGCTCATTTACAAGCAATATCTTTAATTAACAGTGAAATTACCTTGCCTGGGCCTGGCATAGGAGGAAATGCATAATTTATGACGCCTCTAACCTTTAAACCTTCGTAGAAGACAAAATACAAAGTCTGCATTAGGGTGACATCTTCCTCACATGGCAGGATATTTGCAAGGTTATTACCATAACGTATTTATGCTTGCACAACAAAGGGAGAATAGACCCAAGTGTGATTCTTACAGTGATTTAACTCTGTCTTTTAAAAGTCTGTCAGCGTTGATTACTGCTAATGTAAGTGATTTGTTTTGTACCTTAAGCCTCCTGGAGAGTCAAATGTCAGTGGGGATTTCAGAATTGAGAAAGTTGGTGGTCGTTTCTGTGTTTATGGCTGACCCCCTTGTAGTTTTACTTGAGCACATGAAGGAAAATAGTGATTTCAGAAATTGTGTGCATTTCTGCTGCTATAAGTAAGCTCTCTGTTTTTTTTGTTTTGTTTTGTTTTGTTTTGTGTTTTTTTAACCTAACAATGAGTGAAAAGTGGCCAAAAAGGAAAGTCGATCCTGCCAACTTATTTACTTATTTATCTATTTTGTTGGTGGGTGAAAATGAATGGCCGTCATAGATACATGCAGGTTTAGGCTGCACCTGTGTTCCACTCTTCAAACATGTATTTTAACAATAAACATATAGACTCTGGGGTCTTATGTGAGCAAGAGATTTGCCTCCTTTCTGAAGAACGATTGCTGGAACAGAAAAATTTCCCATTTCAGAGCAATCAGTTGAAAGTAATGGGTAAGTTTATTTACCGAGTCCCTTCACTAGCTGAGCAATTTGCTCTACACTATTAAAAAAAAAGACAGGAGAAAGAAGTGGTTGCTTGAGATACTGTTCCTAGTTGCCTGTGTTAGCGAGAAGGACAATTACTGCTAATTTTTTTTCTCGAAATACGTTTCTTTTCAGAGATCACAGTTTGTTTTTCATAGCCACAGAAAAAGTGTTTTGGTCACTTTTGGTTTCATATTACTCCTGACAAATGATATTTTCTAGGTAAATAAAATTTTGACTTAATTTGCAACATTAACTATCATAGTAGATAACCTTTTGTTTTAGAGGATAATCTTTGTTTTGGAGAAAAATATTAAGTCAATTATCATGACATTCATTTGTGAAAAGTATATTCATAATAAATTAGTACTGTTTTAAAAAACAGGCTAATACTTTGGGGAACATTTTAAGGAGAAGAAAATTGTGCTGGCTTTTGTTTAGGCCCAATTACACCAGAATTAGTTAGAATTTAGGTGTTCTGTTTAAGCTGTTTTCAGTCAGAAGTTAATATAGGCTTATCTGCTTGAAAAGTCTAGCTGGCAAGGCTTTTTCCTACCTACTTGACTTCTTGCTTCGATATTCTATAGTCATGATGTGTATCTTTTAATAGTTTGGAGTAGTCAGTGTTCTTTTCAAGGTCCTAACATAACCTCACCATCACTGGAACCAGCTCATTCCAATAGACAAAAGACATTTTAAATTGCAAAATGGAGTAACTCTTAGTCATGGATAAAATTTCCAGTGATCGGGCACCTGGGTGGCTCAGTGGGTTAAGCCGCTGCCTTCGGCTCAGGTCATGATATCAGGGTCCTGGGATCGAGTCCCAGTCGGGCTCTCTGCTCAGCAGGGAGCCTGCTTCCCCCTCTCTCTCTGCCTGCCTCTCTGTCTACTGTGATCTCTCTCTGTCAAATAAATAAATAAAATCTTTAAAAAAAAAATTCCAATGATCAAAACTTTGGAGAAAGTGTGCATCATTTTTCCTCCTGACTAGGAGCATTTATTATTCATTTGTCATTGTGAGGAGAGAAGAAGCTCCCCCATTCTAGGCCAGGCCCTGGTGTAGATCAGAAATCTTTGAAGGGGGAGGAAATATTTTAGATTTTTATTGGGTAGTTTGGAGCTTATTTCTGCTGAAATTGGGGGAGCACGCAGTTCACTCTGCTCCTGTGGACCCTTAAGCTGAGGCAGATTCACTGGCATTATCCCGGTCCCCCTCCCCTAAATCTCTCCTTCTGATACATATCCTTCTTCCTGACAATATGCTATATTTAAAAGAAATGGCAAAAGCAGACCCCAAGTGTGGCCTCAGTGGGATCCCTCCTGGCACTCAAATGCTTCTACCTGCTTTCTACCTGGTCAGGACTTGCTCGAGTGCCTAGGTCTTCTTGGTAGCCATCACTGATGGTGGAGGGCAGCAAGGGAGGTAGTCCCTTACTCCAAGCATGGTCTCCCAAAATGGCGCCTTCTTGACAAATAGGAATGGCAAATAGGAAATTAATGCATTGATTGTTAAACAAGACAGTAGAGTAAGCAGTATGAGAGCAAGACCCCCGAGACAAAAGAGATGCTGACCCAAGGGTGGGCAATGCTTTTTACCTGCATGCATTCCCCTGATGTGAGCACTCAGCTGTGTTTCTGGTTTGGACCCCACTGCTAGAACTGCAAATGAGAAGAAAAACATTTTCTTTTTCTCCTGCCAGTGCTCACCTGGCTTTTCTTCCACCTGCCCATTCAGAGCTCGAATAGGGACAGAGATCAAATCCTGTAGTTCCAGGCTTGTCCTGAAGTTTTAGCAATGCTTTCCTTTTTCAGTTTTGCCATTTCTTTGGTGGTGTCTTAGTTATTCATTGTAGCATTTATATGGTAGAAAAACTGATGAAGGGAGGGGAACCCTCTTTCCCGCTCTACGCTCTGATTTGGGAAATATCCTCCCCTTTCACAGTGGTCAGCTCAGAAAAGTATTCAGGCCAAGACCACTTCATGGTGGCAGTAAATGGTCTAAGTTCCCATGAACTTTGGGAGGAAGAAATGAAATTAACGAAGCATCAGAGTCCCAGGGCCCCAGCTGGTGGGAAGCCAAGGTCCCCACACTTGGCTACTGATCCTCTCCCGCTGCCTGGCCCCCAGCAGCTGGTGCAGTTCAAGCAGCTGCTAATGGATGGGGAGGGGTGGGGGGGGTCACTGCCATCCACATGCCCTAAGGTGTAGATCACTAGGCAGCCTTGGGTGTTGGGTTGGAGGAGTGTCAGCTGCTGCTGGAGGGATCCGGAGCACATCAGAGTCTCAGGAATGCTGTTTTCAAAAAGAGGGTGGGGAGAGGGTCACCACTACAGTCTGAGGAATGCCTCTGTCCCTTCCGCAGGGACAGCTGCAGGTGAAGAGCTCTGTTCCGCAGCGGGTATTAGTCACCACGTGGATGGACTCGTACAGGAGCGAAATTCCGCGTGACCCAAATGCCAACTTAGACTCTCTGGTATGTGGCATAGGGACCAAGAAAACACATTCGGAAGTCTAAATGAGCAGCCACACTCGAGTTGTAAGGGAGAGGGGGGTTTTAAAAAGAAAGAAAAACACAGCAGCCTGTCTGCAGAGTCATCGTCTTGATTGGAAGTTGGAGGAATATATTCTTGATTCCATAAGTGGGACTCATCCATAAAAAGCGTCTCTAAAGTGACTGTTGCAGATACTTTGGAAGGGCTGCTGTGGTGAGGACTAGTAGGGAACTGAGCAGTTTCTTTTGGGAAGCTGAGCTGATCGCAGACCAGGGGATCAGCTCCCTCCCCACCAGCATCAAGGTGCACTTGAGACTTTGCCTGAGCATTGGTGAGCAGGAAGGAGACCAGGAATCCATAGCACTTCTGTGAATGTGGTACCCCCCCACCCTTAGGAGAGAAGAGCCCCCGATTGCTTTAGCCCCAGAGCCAGCTCAGACCAAGGGCTGTGGATTATCCAGCCCCAGGGGCTGCGGAGACGAGTCGGGCTTTTTCAGTGTAAATCTCACAGTGGATTGGTCTGCCTCAAAGGTAAAAAGAATTAGTCACTGCCACTCAGCACCTTGGGTCTTGGAGGACGTGATTAGGTGACCAAGGAACCGTTTAATTAATGACTTGGGAATATTTGATGTTAACTGGAAAAAAAGATGAGAGCTTTGGTATAACATGTTTATTTCTATTTGTAGCATTTATTTGGGCAGATATTAACATTGTTTGGGGTTTGGCGTGCCGGTCTAGAGAGCTATTGTAAGCAATGGTGGCTTGGTGATGGAGATACCACTCTCCCTGTACATGCACTCCTCCCTGGAGTGCTAGCTGAGCAGAGAAAAGGGTGAGGGGGAACTACCTGGGTCTGGATGAAGGCTGCAAAAATGGAAAAAACATCTGGGGTCCAGAGAGGTGAAGTGCATGGTGTTGCCTTGGCCACTGATTCTGTTTGGATCCTGGGGTTTATGGGAGAGTCATAGAGTTTGGAGTCATCTTTGAAGAGAAACTGGGAAGGGGCAGGACTGACATAGTCAGGAGGCAGCATTCACATGGAGTTTGATATGACTGGCACCCTCTGGGCTTGAGCAGTACACACCCTGCACAATCGTACATGGCTTCCCTGCCCCAGGCCTCAGAGTAGCCTACTCAGAATCTCTGACAATGTGCCAGGTGCCTTTCTGTCTGAGCCCTGTGGCTTGGGGCTTTGGTTTCCAGGGAAAGGTAATCCTTTTTCTTACGAGATTTTGGGAGGCAAACTGGGTACTAGATTGCTCTGAAAAAATAAGTTGATAACTCTGTCTTGGTTATTTTTGTTTGTTTGTTTGTTTGTTTTGTTTTAGATTTTTAAAAAAATTGTCCGAGAGAGAGAGAACAAGTAGAGGGAGCAGCAGGCAGAGGGAGAAGCAGACTCCCCTCTGAGCAAGGAGCTCAATGCAGGACTTGATCCTAGGGCTCCGGCATCATGACCTGAGCCAAAGGCAGGTCACACTTAACCGACTGAGCCACCCAAGCGTCCCTTTATTGGAATATTTCTGACTCATAGATATTTTAAATTTTCAACCAGTCCTCATGGAAAAGAAGAACAAGGCCAACACTTAACCAGCTGAGCCATCCAGGTGTCCCTGGTCTTGGGTTTTTAATCTAACAAATGGGATAATGATACCCACTTTGCAGATTTGTTGTAAAGCCAAAATACTATCTCAGCGGTTCTCAGCACAGAACCTAGAACAGTGGCTGCTTCCCTCCATTTGCCCCAGCCTGTAGTTCCCTGCAGTTTCTTATCTCACCCAATGGCACTATTATCCACCCAGTTTCTCCAGCTGGAAACTTCCTTCTCCTCCACCACATTCCCACCCACCTCATCCCGGACATCCCTAAGTCATCTGGATGACTGCAATGGTGGGCTCGCCAGTCTCCAGTAAACCACTCCCCCACTGCTGCCAGGGAGATCGTTGTGAAAGCACCATTTGCACCGCTGTAAACCTCAGGACCCTTCTATTGCTCTGAGGAAACCCGACAGCACTTGCAGCATGACCTTGGGATCTGACCCAGGGTGCGGGTCAATGTCTTCGAGCTTCTCCTCCTCCTTGGCATAAGTAACTCCCACCCTTTCTTCAGAGGAGGTGAAGAAGGGATCTCTCCCTGAAGGACCTCTTCCCTCTCCATCTCCTTCATTTCATGACTCCACGTTGGGTTTTCTGGAAATGATTTTAGATCACTTACCGCAACTTGTCATTCTGTCTCTACTGGGGATGTTTGTTTGATTAACCAGAGTAAAAAAAAACAGGTCTCTGTCTATTGGATTTTGTTCACCATTGTATAGCAGGGCCTGGTGCAATGCCCGATGTTTAGGAAGTTGTTTGTGTTGGCAGTTAATCCTGCCGTATAATCGTTAATTAAGTACAAAGAGCCTTCCAGTTATGTCACCTGGAGAGTTTTCACCCATTGCTCCATTTGGCTGTTCTGCTTGGTGTGCCAGTGTTCAGATCAGCCTGAAGGCCATCAGTCACTCTGATGAGGCGATCCGGGCAGCGGATGGCACAAGCCTCATGGGTCACCAGATGAGGGACTCCTGTCCGCACAAAGATCATTCTCATGTTGCACAACTTGTACTTGGCCGTCTCTGATGCAAAGCAATACTTGCTTATCGCAGATCAGACAGAAATTCTCTTTGGTCTCGTCAGTGCTGATGACCTCCCTAAAACAGCAGAGCAGGCTCTCAGTTTGGCCCTTGCACTTAACCTTAATGCACTGCTGCATGCGGATCTTCTCTCCTTCACTTCTCGTCAGGGAGTACTTAAGTCTGTTCCTTAGAAAGAGACGAGGGAGGACATTCTCTCAACCTGTGGGGACCAGGAGGTGGATGACGAGCAAACACACTGGTGGGTTGTTCCAGCATCCAGGGCTTGGGGGCTGCAGCCGGTTTCAGGTGCTTCTTGGGACCGTGAGCCATGCCTGTGCTGGTCCCAAAATCATAACCCATTATACTGGCTCAATAAAAATGAAAAAGTGTATGGACACGTGCAGACTCCAAGTGATCGGAGTCTGAAGAAGGGCCAACGACAGTCTGCACAAACCTAGGTTGGTTTTACTAGAAGCAGGGGGGAAACATTAAGGTCAAGGAGTGCTGTACAGCACTTTGCACCAAGTCTGTATTTCGTACAAATGTTACTGCAAACGAATGAGGCTAGTTTTTATGCACGACTGTTGGGAATCTGCAAATATCGGTTGAATTCAAGCAGGAGTTTATTGGAGAGGAGCAGGGAAGGGAATGGGCCACTAAAAGCCTCTGCAAAACCACATTGGATGGATCAGCAAATGGAGCTGATTAGTGTCATAGATCCTCCTCTGTGAGATTCAAAGACTAGACATTGCTCTTCCCCAATCCCAGCTACCGCACCAGGTACACCCAGCCGATTCTGCTTCCTCTGGGGTAGTACTAATGGCATGAGAGAGACTGGCAGGGAAGCTTTTCAGAGTCCTTGAGAGGAGAGGTGCAGGCATTCCGGATTGTCTCATTAGTATTTCTGTCCAACCCTGACCCCACAGTGTTCTTCTTCATCGTCCTGAAGCAGACCCCTCATCCGACCAGTGCACTGTTTGTCATAGACCTGTGCCCATGGTCCTCTACTTCATCGAACTCTCAAGGGTATGACCAGACTTTCCCGGTACTCTTATTAGCCTATGATGCAAGAGTCTTTTAGAAACGGTGGTGTCCAGAAAAATTGCATATCTTTGGCTCCATGAATTTTCTATTTCTTGCTTTGGTGGCCAGGAAGCTCAAAGCTATGTTGATGCTTACTCCTTAGCTTAGTATTTCTATAGTACAGTTTTCTTATTCTTATTTCCTAGTTTCTACCTTGTTATACTTGTTTTAATGTGTGTGTGGGGGGGGGTGTTCGGTTTTTTTTGCTAAGTTTGTATAGTTTTTTAGTTTTTTTGTTTTTTGTTTATTTGGTTTTTTTTTTTTTTACAAGCAGCTTATCATTTTGAACCCTGGCAAGAATAAATACATACATTTTACAATAATGTCTATGATCATGAACATGTTTGGGCAACAGGTCTGGTGTAATTCAGAGTTTATCTACTCACATTTGGGAATTAGCTTTTTTTGTGATTGCAAATACCGTGTGGGAGCTTCAAAACATGTAGTTGAAATTAGACATCAATCAACACAATCAAAACTGTATCTTTGCTCTCATCCTTAAAGACAAGTACCTTCCCTGGGTAAGCAGTAATCTCATATTCCTGTACCTGAGTTCATAACCTGGAGTCCAGGATGCAGCTCATAGTAGAAGCTGCCAGGCCTAAGCAGGAAAGTTTGGGAAGAATTTCATCGAGCATTTTTAGATTGGAAGGAAACTTGGAGGTCCTTTTGTCTTCCTCATCACTTCTTTCCTTTAAATGCATTTTGGCATGGTGGCTGATGGTGTGAGCCAGATGCCTAATTTCAAAGCCTGACTTTGCCATTTTGATGTACAGACGACATTAGTTACTTAGCCTTGCTGAGTCTCGGTTTTCTCACCTATAAAATGAGAACAATAGTAGGGGCGCCTGGGTGGCTCAGTGGGTTAAAGCCTCTGCCTTTGGCTAGGGTTGTGATCCCAGGGTCCTGGGATGGAGCCCCACATCGGGCTCTCTGCTCAGTGGGGAGCCTGCTTCCCTCTCTCTCTCTGCCTGCCTCTCTGCCTACTTGTGATCTCTGTCTGTCAAATAAATAAATAAACAAAATCTTTAAAATAAAAAAAAAAATTTTTTAATGAGAACAATAGTAGTACACCCCTCTTAGGGCCGTTGCGGGTGTGAATGTCCTAAGATGAGAATATGTCCTCCATCCATAGAGCTGAGCAGTATAAAGTAATAAAAACATAAAGGAGACCACCGGTGGACAAGAGAGCCAGGAAGCCCTACTGACATTTCATAGAAACAGGAACAGTTCTTAATTCTTAGCTTTTTTTAGTTCACCTAAAATTTGGTGACCTGTCTTCCCTCTAAGAAATCTGTCTTCCCTCTAAGAAATCTGGTTTTTTCCCTGAATGTCCACAACGGTTTTGTGAGGTGGGTATTATTCTCCTTTTGCAGTTGAGGAAACCAAGCTTTAGGGAGTCAGGAAGTTGGCCCATGTTCTCATTACCACTGAAAAGCAGAGCTAGAGTTCGCTCCCAGACTAGCCGCCTCCAGTTCCAGGACTTCTTTCTCATAGACGCCAGTGCTTCTGCCCACCCGATCTCCCAGAACACTTAATTCCCTTTAAATGAAAAGTGAACAACTTGACAGGTTTATAGGGGGATTGGATGGTAAGTCCGCTTTGACCCGAGAGAGGTTTATTTCTTCGTGGTGACCGTTTTATATTAAAAACCCTCAGACAACTGAGTCATCAGCGAATATTATTGAGAACCAGCTGTGAGAAAAATATGTGGCTCGGCTGGTTCTGATTTGGTTGGACAAGCTGGGAGACACTGCTCACTGTGTACCCATGTGAAAGGAATACAAAGGATTGATAAACTAGTTGGAACATTGGCGTGCAACTGGCTTTTACAGTCAGAAATACTGTGGGAATTTCATGAATTTTTAATAAAGAGAATGCATCTCAAAAAAAGTTTGAAGTTGTCCCTTACTTACCATCAAGATTGTTGACCCAACTTTTGGCTTGACAGATGTCTTCATAGCTGTTAGTCTATTGCTGGAGGCCTTAAGAAGTCCCTTGATTGACTGACTGATCAGTCGATCTTACAGTAGGGTGACTCACTGCAGTGACACAGCTAGTGAGGAGATCTGGAGTCGGGCCACAGCTCCCAGTGGTGCCAAGCCCGCTTCTTGCTCCTGGGTCTGCCCACTTAGTCGCGCCCCTGAAAGCGGCTGGTTATACCCCCAGACACATGTAGGAGTGAAGGAAAGGGGAGGAGAGAGAAAAGAAGAGAGGTACAGGTGGAATTGGAAGGAACTAGAAGAAAAGAGAAGGAGAAAAGGAATTTGGGGGGGGACACAGGGAGAAGTCATGAGGCATGGGAGAACATCCTTCCAAAACCCAGGTTGCAATGAGTTGCAGACCCAGCACTTCCTGTTTCTGGAGTTTACTCATCTGGTGGCATCAGCCAACCCTTAGTCTCCTGGAGGGTTATGCAGGAGCAGCTTTCCTTTAGGCAGCCGGAACTAATGACTGAAAACACACACACACACATACACACACACACACAGGAGTGTTACTCTGCCAGAAAAAGATGAGACTGTCCCATTTGCAACAACATGGATGGACCTAGAGGGTGTTATACTGAGTGAGGGAGGTCAGGCTGAGAAGGACAAATACCGTATGGTTTCACTCCTATGCGAGAACCAAAAAACAGAACTAGTGAGTAAACAAACCCAAAGTGGACCCAGGCCTATAAATACAGAACAAACTGGTGGTTACCAGAGGGAAGGGGGTGGGAGGGATGGACAAATGAGTGAAGGGGAGTGGGAGGCACAGGCTTCCAGCTATGGGATGAACAGTCAGGGCAGTAAAAGACACAGCGCGGGGTCGATGGTCCGTGATACCGTAATAGCGTTGTATGGCGACAGACGGTAGCTTGCGGTGAGCACAGAGCAAGGTTTAGACTCGTCGAATCAGTGTGTTGTACACCTGCAATTAATGTAACGTGGTGCATCAACTAGACTCAAATAAAGACATTTTAAAAAAAAGAAAACATATCTTTAAAGTTAGTTCTTTCCTCACAGGAAAATCCCCCCAAACTCTATCTCTGAGCCTGTTTGTAAGGTTACATCTGTAAAACACTCAAGAGCTACGCTGGGACACAGGAGGGACCCACGAATATTAACCATCATCACCATCACCACCATCACCACCACTTAGTTTGTGCTTTGACAAAATGGTCACGAGCTTGATATTCGCAGACCACAGTGACGGAGGAAGAGGTTGCCTAACAATGTAATTGTTGCTAACTTACAAGGGAGGGAAGTGCACAAACAAAACCAAAATCAAACAGAACCTGTAGGAAGCAGACCCAGGCCCTCCATCAGTGCCACTCCATCTGGGGTAGGGCAAATAGTTCTAAGGATCTGCACAGTGTCTGCGGCTGTGACATCAGTGACCTCAAGTTCGTTGCTGATGTTCTCAGTGACAACCCTGTATCATCAAGGAGGAAAGATCATTAAAGCTCAGTGTCCTGTTTAAGGAGAGAGGTAGGGCATGCAAGCAGTTTCAGAAAAATTTCCAATTCAGATAATTCAAATAGAAAAAAAGTAGAAAGGAATTGTCACAGGGAGGGCTGGCTTTGGGTGTCTGCAAAAGTGGCTCGCACAGGAGACCTCGTTCTTGCGGGAAGCCAGATATGTGAAATGTCATGGTTTTTATAACAAGTGATCATGAGTCAGGAGGCCGGGCGATGGTGCTAAAAATGTGAGCCTGATGTGAGGAGGCAGAACTAGGCCTGTGGCATGTAGAAGATACAGGAAAGCCTGCTGCTTGCTCCCGTCCCAAGTCGAGAACTAAATCTTGTACTGGACTCCACAAAAAAGTTGCAGCGGGGTCCATGAGCCTGTCCCAAATTCCCTAAAAATGGCCCAAGAGGGAGGGATACCTACTGATGGGTTTTCAATTATTTGGAAGGTTTTCATGGGAGAGTTCCCATTCGCAGAAACCATTTCTTTCCCTCAAACAATAACAACAACAAAACAAAAAAAATGAAAAACAAAACAAACTCCAGGACTTTAGAGTAAGTGGCTTGGGGGGGAAAAAAAAAGGTGCCCATCTATTCAATAAGATCCAATTATTTCGTTGTGAAAAGTATCTGTCAACTAATCGGAGGGTGCAAAAGTGAAATGTGCATGCTTGTGTCTTGCTCCCCAAAATGGAAAAGAATAATGAAGCCTGAAGTTCATTCTGAATGTAGATGCGTCTTTGCTCATCTTTGCACACTTCGTACACATTTCCCCCAGCAAGTGGCCGGTGGGGCTGGCCAGACCAGCGCCTGGCTCTGGGAAGACAGAAGTGTCATGGCAGGTGCACAGATCAAGCCGTTCCCCTGCCGTGGGTATGTCCGAGAGGACACGTGCCTGTGTCTGCTCCCCAGGAAGGCAGTGTCGCTGGGCCCTTCTCCAGGGAGGCAAAGGGCCAAGTCTCTCAATCCCCCAAACTCTCTGCTTCTTTTTCTATTTTTATTGAGAAATGATTGACAGCCCGATGGTTTGATTTACTATAGTGTAAGAGGATTACCACGATAGGTTCAGCTAATGTGCATTTTCTTTTATTGATAAAGAAAAAGAAAAGAAAGAATAAAAGAATAAAGGAGGAAGATTTCTCCTTGTGATGAGAACTCTTTGGATTTACTCTCTTACTGACTTTTCTGTATATGGTGTGGCAGTACTGGCTGTAGTCATGATGTTGGACGTTATTACAACTCTGCTGCTTTCATGCTTTCATCCTCCCCCTGGCCCTCAGCAGCCTCGCTTGGGGTGTGTGTGGGGGTGTGGAGGACATCTCCTGACTGAAATACCAGGTAGAATTCTCTTATCCTTTGGCAGCTGCCAGAAAAATGGACTCCCAGAGCCGCTGCCTTATGGAGAGTTGGATTCTTTCAGGGAAAGGTGAACAGAAGGTCAGCTGAATTTTGTGGACTAATACAAACTGAAACTTTGATTCAGATTTTGTTTTATCTTTTGAGTATTTACCAAGCTTATTGGGGGAACTTCTTTGGTTTTCTTTCTTTTCTTCTTTTTCTTCTTCTTCTTTTTTTTTTAAGATTTTATTTATTTATTTGACAGAGAGAGAGAGAGAGAGAGACAAGCAGGGGGAGTGGAAGGCAGAGAGAGAGGGAGAAGCAGACTCCCCACTGAGCAAGGAGCCTGGTATGGGACTCAATCCCCGGACCCCAGGATCATGACCTGAGCCGAAGGCAGACGCTTAACGAACTGAGCCGTCCGGGCACTCTGGTTTTCTTTCTTTTTCGATTGTAGGCAAATGAAAGCATGTCTTAGGAAATGCATACAGGTCATAGGAAAAGATAAACGGGAGGGAGAATTTCATTCTCTAGTGGAATATTTCTTCTATTATTTAATTGTGACTTTGTTTTGTAAGACCCTAACATAGTAAAGCCATGCACGAAGCAGTTTCCTTGGTCTGTAACTGATTGTGTGCTTGCCACTTGGCTGATATCCCTGGAGTGTGGCCTGAAGCTCCAGCTCTCTTGGCTCCACTCTAAAAAAATCCAGACATAAACTCACTGTGGGTGATGCAGATCAAAATACCATCCCAGAACTGGCTTTTAAAACACTTTGAAAAATTCCTCAGGCTTCCAACGTATTAGGTCACTCTGAGCCCTCATGGGGGGACAAGCATATTCCACTTCTGTGGAATTATTTCATGCCAAAATAGCCTTCTGACCAAGCATAACGTTGCTGTACAAATCAGTTCACAGTGGAAGTTTCAGATGCCAGCATTTACATAGCTTTGATGACTCTCGTAAACATGGGGCCATGCTTACTACCACTGGCCCCTTCGTTGGACTTCTGCTTTCAGCACGGTTTACATTCAGCCGCTCCCATCACCATGTCACTTCGGAGAATGGTGTGGACACAGGCATCAGGATTCCATGTGTTTAGCCGTAGTCTTTTGTTAGCGATTTCTTGCTTTGAAACTGTCAGCTACTTTGATTGCAGACCGTTACAGGTCAGACTCCTGTGGAAGCACGGATCTTTAACGTGGAAACAAATGACTTTACGCTTTGTCTGTTTCACCCTCTTCTGGTATGATGTGTCAGGTTTCATTCATTTATAAAGTAATAAGTAAATGTTAAAGCAAATTTGGGAAATAGAGGGAAACTAAAAAGTGAACCATAAACATTAAAGGAAATAAAAATTAAAAATTAAAATCATCCACTTTTTTTTAAGGGGGGGTGGAGAAGAGGGTCAGAGGGAAAAGGAGAGAGAGAATCTCAAGCAGGCTCCACGCCTAGTACAGAGCCTGACACAAGGCTCCATCTCAAAACCCTGAGATCATGACCTGAGCCGAAATCAAGAGTCAGATTCTTAACTGACTGAGCCACCCAGGCACCCCAGAAATTACCCACTTTCATGCCAGTGTGACTGTTTGGCAAGGAGTTTTCTTCGTCTTTCTTTTCTGTGCATAGGATCAAGATAGGATATTCATACATTTCAGTGCCCTGATTTTTTAATTTTACTTAACATTATTTATTAACTATGTCCCTATGTTACTGAATTATATTCCAAATCAGCATCTTAAATCATAGCCTACAGTGTAATAAAGAAGATATTCGATGGTTAAACATTTCGTTCACCCCTCCTATTTTTCTTGCTATTGTTAATTACACTGTAGCAAACATCTCTGTAGCTAAGCTCTTTCTGTCTTGTGTAGGACAATGTCCTTAAAATAGTTTTTCAAAAATGTAATTATTGGAGCAAAAGATATATTCTTTTTTTTAAAAGATATAAATAGTCTTAAGTTTCTTGATGAATCTTTCCAAATTGATTTCTGGATGAAATCCACCCCATTTCAAGACCCAGGGAGGTTCCGAAAGGTTGACTTGTTCTTTAGAACGTTGTATAGGCATAGATTTCAGATCTCTTGACATAAAGGTCTGTGCTCCTGACAAGTTTGAGAGGCTGTACGGTACAGCAGGAAGAGTATCATGGTAATTTGAGAAATATGGTTGTAGTCCACAGTGAGCTCTGCACTCAGCAAGGAGTCTTCTTGTCCTTCTCCTTCCATCCCTTCCCCCCCTTGTGCTTTAACAATCTCTCTCTCTCAAAAGAATATGGATCTGAACAAATAATCTGAAGCTTCCTTGCTCCTGAATTAAGATGATCATAGTACAAATCATACCACACCAGTTAGAGCTCTTATTTGAAACCATGAAGTCGAATCTGACCAGAGAGGCCACTTCCTCCTTTTTCTCCCCTCCACGTCCTCTATTTCAAAAGGATTGAGCTTGGGGCACCTGGGTGGTTCAGTGGGTTAAGCCTCTGCCTTCAGCTCCGGTCATGGTCTCAGGGTCCTGGGATCGAGCCCTGCATGGGTGTCTCTGCTCAGCAGGGAGCCATCTCCCCCCACCCCCCCATACCACCCCGCCCGCAGCCTCGACCCTGTAGGCCTCTCTGCCTGCTTGTGATCTCTCTCTCTGTCAAATAAATAAATAAAATCTTAAAAAAAAAAAAAAGGATTGAGCTTTATGACCCAGTGACTAGTCAGACTAGTCACAGTAGTGAACAGTACTACCTGGTGTGGTCATTCAAGACATGCTGTTGCACTTCATACCTTCTCTCACCTGTGTGGTCTTACTCGGTCAACCGTGGGTAGGGCGTATGTTATTCTAGTTACACCACAGATGAGAAGACCAAGACCAAGCAGGTGAAATCCAGCCTCGCCCAAGCACACACAGCCAGCAAGTGGCACAGCTGGGCGCATAGGGTCTGCGTCTTCTGATCCTCCAGCCCTTGTTTCCAGCGGTATCTATGAACTAAGAACTGGTTCACACTTTCAAAAGATAGTTTGAAGTTCTTGTTAAGAGTTTGATGCTTTGGATTCATCTCCATAAAAGAAAATGGCCCAGTAAGAATACAGGCACTTTTCCAAGTGGAGAATAGCCAAAGGTGAAACACAGTTGTCCTGAAGCTGTGTCTCAGGAAACACACAAGAGAGCAAATCTATTGGGCTTTAGAGTTTTCATGGGATGGGTTCTGATAAATAGTTTGCAGGTGTGAGATGAATGGTTGTGCCATTGGTGGAAACGTGCTGAGCTCCACAGGTGCTGTGAGGCCAAGCGTCATCTGTGATGGGAAGGAGGTACCTTTGAGGCGGGTCTTTGGAGGGCCTGTGGGCATCATCCCATGGGCTGTAATGGGACAGCAGGTGACTGGATGCTGCTTGGATTGACTCCAGCCTCAGAGTTCCAAGTAATGAGGGGAAGAGCATTTAATTGCCTATAATCCGAGATCTTTCCGTGCTACAGACGAGGTGTAATTCTGTCTAATTCTTTCTCTCTTTCACTCTTCATCCCCCTACCCTATTCCTACTATTTCCCTATTTGGGTTGTATTTATTAGCTGGCCAAAGACCTAAATGCCTCCCACCTTGATGCAATAGGGAGTAATTTTAGCATGGTGCAGTGTAATGCTGTCTAAGTTAAATTCTTCTCTTTCAAAAAGATTCTCACTAAGAAACACATATATTTCTGGACCAGCATTTTGTATAGCCGTATCATGATGGAGGCCACATGACTGCTAAGTTCAGTGTGCACAGAGGTGAAGAGGCATTGGACACATCTGTCTATGAATAGAGGTCCCGGGTGGCCTGTGTTTCCTTCCAAAAGAGGAAGCACCCAGTTCACACTGAGGAAAAAGTGAAACAGCCAACCATTACTGGAAGGGGATGGAGCTTGAGGTTAGCCTGGGCTTGAAATCCTGTATTTATAAAAATTTCAGGTGTCTAGGACACCAGCTGTCTTGAAAGCCTAACATTATTTTTTTTTCTGGTGAGAAATCTATTGTGTACAGAAGATTTGTATACAGTACAGTAATTCCTTTATCGATATCATGCTGGGAACCTTTAATATATGTGGAAGGAGAGGCGCCTGGGTGGCTCAGTGGACTAAGCCTCTGCCTTCGGCTCCGATCGTGATCTCAGGGTCCTGGGATCAAGCCCTGCATTGGGCTCTCTGCTCGGCAGGGAATGTGCTTCCCCCTCTCCCTCTGCCTGCCTCTCTGCCTACTTGTGATCCCTGTCTCTCAAATAAATAAATAAATAAATACATAAATAAAATCTTTAAAAAAACGCAGAGGGAAGTATAGTTGGGATGGTATTTTCTTGTAAGTGCTGGGACGGGAATGAAAATCAGTGACTCTGAGAATCTTAGTGTATAAACGTTAAGTCATGCATCTCTACTAAATTATTAGCATGTTGTGGGGCAGAAGGTTCTGGAAGTAAATCCTCATGGGTCCCAACTCCTAGCTGTCCAATTCCTTTGTGAGGATACACCTGCTTCTTTAAAAGACAAAAGAACAGAGAACATGGAGGTTCCAACTAGGAACATTCAGGTTAAGCTGATGTCTTGCCATACTAATATCCCTGACTGGGCCGTCTCTCTGCCTCAGTTTTCTTGAAACATCTTTAACCTACTTATTACCCCCTGGGCACTTAACTGTCAGCGAAACCTTCCCTTGGCCAGCAAGCAAGGGTAGAATTTACATATTTTACTTCATTTGACTTTCATAGCAATTCTCTGAGACAGACATTATTATGCCTAATACATAAAGGGGGAAACTGAGGCTCAAGAAATCAAGTGCTGTAGGTCACATAACTAATGTATGTTAGAGCTAAATTTCTGGTATTCTTTACCTCAGAACCTCAACTTGCATTTTCACTCCTCAGGGGGCACAATACAGTGACTCTCAGGAGGGGTGCGCATGACAGCTGCAGTTCTCAAACTTTCATGTCACAGGATCTGGGGATCCTGTTAAGATGCAGATTCTGATTCAGGGCCATGTGTTGTGGGGGGTCGTGGGAGCCTGCCCTTCTGACATGTTCTCAGTTGATGCTGATGCTGCTGGTCCCCAGACCATAGTTTGAGTAGTGAGGCTCCAGAGTACAAGGCTGAGGGGAAGAAGTCCCTATTCATGGCTCTTCTTGGGGGGCAATGGAATCTAGAGAGGGGTGCCCCCAAATGTAATGTAAAGAGGAGGTGCTGCCTCCCAGCACTTTCCTTTGGGCAGCAGTGTGGTCCCATCACAATGTGAGAGATGCACTTTGAGCCATTGGGCCAATTCCTTAGATGTTAAAAATCTAAGGCAAAGACCAGCATAAAAACAGACACATAAATCAATGGAACAGAATAGAGAACCCAGAAATGGACCTCAACTCTATGGTAAACTAATATTCAACAAAGCAGAGAAGAGTATCCAATGGGAAAAGGACAGTCTGTTCAGTAAATGGTGCTGGGGACATTGGACAGCTTCATGCAGAAGAAATGAGACTGGACCATTCCCTTCCACCATACACAAAGATAAACTCAAAGTGGATGAAAGACCTAAATGTGAGAGAGGAATCCACCAAAATCCTAGAAGAGAACACAGACAGTAACCTCTTCAACCTGAGCCACAGCAACTTCTCTAAAGGCAAGGGAAACAAAAGACACATCTGTTTAGCAAGACAAGTCTCTAAAGGCAAGGGAAACAAAAGCAAAAATGGACTATCGGGTCTTCATCAAGATAAAAAGATTCTGCATGGCAAGGGAAACAGTCAACAAAACTAAAAGGCAACCTACACAATCGAAGAAGATAGTTGCAAATGACATAAGAGATAAAGGGCTGGTATCTAAGATCTGTAAAGAAATTATCAAATTCAATAGCCAAAAAACAAATAACCCAGTCAAGAAATGGGCAGAAGACATGAACAGACACTTCTCCAAAGAAGACATCTAGTTGATCAACAAACACATGGAAAAATGCTCCACATCACTTATCATCAGAGAAATACAAATCAAAACCACAATGAGATACCACTTTACACCAGCAGAATGGCTAAAATTGACAAGACAGGGAACAATAAGTGTTGGTGAGGATATGGAGAAAGGGGAACCCTCTTACACTATTAGTGGGAATGCAAGCTGGTACAGCCACTTTGGAAAACAGTATGGAGGTTCCTTAGGAAGTTAAAAATAGAGCTACCCTATGACCCAGCAATTGCACTACTGGGTATTTACCCCAAATATACAGATATATAGTGAAAAGGAGGGGCACCTGCACCCCAATATTCATAGCAGCAATGTCCACAATAGCCAAACTGTGGAGGGAGCTCAGATGTCTTTTAACATGTGACTGGATAAAGAAGATGTGGTTCATATATACAATAGAATATTACTCAGTCATCAGAAAGAATGAATACCTACCATTTACACTAACATAGATATAACTGAAGGGGATTATGCTTAGTGAAATAGGTTAGACAGAAAAAGACAATTATCCTATGGTTTCACTCATGTGGAATATAAGGAATAGCACAGAGGACCATAGAGGAAGAAGAGAGGGAAAATTGAATGGGAAGAAATCAGACAGGGAGACAAACCCTGGGAGACTCTTGACTCCTGGAAAAAATTGAGGGTTTGTGGAAAGGGAGGAGGGTGGGGGGATGGGATAACTGGATGATGAGCATTAAGGAGGGCATGTGATGTGATGAGCACTGGGTGTTATACGCAACTAATGAATCATTGAACACCACTCCAAAAACTAATAATGTGCTGTGTGTTGGCTAATTGAATTTAAAGAAAAAAAGAAAGAAAAAAAAAACTAGGTGAAGAAAGCAGTCTTTAGTGCTCCTATTTCAGATGACAGAAGAAACTCTCTGTAGTCGCACCACAAAGACAGCCGTCGGTTCTAATAACTCGCAAGACAGGCCACGTACATAATGCCTGTTTCTAGTATGTGTTGCTCTTAAAATGATCTAATATTCCTTATGCTTTGCCCGAACGAAACACTGGGGCCTCATGGCGTGGGTTCACAGTGCCTAGCAGAGATGGAGGGGACCATGAGTAAATATGTTATTAGGCTTTAGGAAGGGAGAAGGAGGAGAGACCTGAAGGAAGTGACGGTGTCTTGGGAAGTACAGGGCTCTTAACCAGGTCCTTAGAATTATTTCAGGAAGGTTTTTTCCCCAAGGACTTGCTGCAGGAAACAATGTTTGAATCAAACTTCCCCCACTGTCTGGTTTTTGTCTCTTTGACTAAATTATTTTTAATGTTTCTTGTCCTTATTTAATATCATCTTTCAGGCAGTACTTTAATATCTGGATGCTGATCTGCTTTCTGTTTCATTGTTGTTGCTTCTCCCCACTGTTGTCCATGCCCACTTGTACAGGATGCTTTGTTACCGACTGATGCTGTTCCTTTATTATTTATGCCCTTCCTCCTTCGTTGATGGCTTTTGCTTAGTCACCCTGCTTCTCTGATGTGTTCTTTATTCACACTCTATTTCCTACAGCCCCTTTACCCCTGTCCAATTCCTTTATCCTTAATACAGAATTCTGTTTCTCTCAATACAGCAGGGAGCCCAGAGTGGCTTGTGGAACCTCATGTAGTTTGGGGATGCTTGGCGGCATCTTTGAGTGTTTAGGCGTCATTTTAAGATCCTGTTTTGTCTCGGTCACCTTTCACCAGGTCATGCTGCTGTAGCAAAAATCCCCAGTGTCGGGGGCTTTCAATGACAAAGGTGTATTTCTCACCGGTATTAGAAGTTGCTGAAGGTCAGCTGTGGCTCCAAGAGCCTTCCCTCCTTGTTCCGGGATGCAGGCTACTGCATCGGTACTGCATACTGTACTGGGATGCAACAACTGCCCGGGCGAGGCTGTTCCTGGGGCAGGAGAAGGGAGGAAGAAAGGGCGCCTGGGTGGCTCAGTGGGTTAAGCCTCTGCCTTTGGCTCAGGTCATGATCTCGAGGTCCTGGGATTGAGCCCCACATCGGGCTCTCTGCTCAGCAGGGAGCCCGCTTTCCCCTGTCTCTCTGCCTACTAGTGATCTCTCTCTATGTCAAATAAATAAAAACTTTAAAAAAAAGAAAGAAAGAAAGGAGTAAGAAAGCTGGTAGGATGGTAGGATCCAACAATAGTTCTTAGAGCTTCCGCTCTGAGCTGCAGTAAGGCACTTACATTTGCATTTCATCAGCCAAAGCAAGTCATGTGGCCAAGCCCACGGAGCGTGGGGTAGGAAGTATATTCCACCCGTAGATAGTGCAACTTCCATGGCACTGGATGGGGACACATCCCTGTGCTTCTTACTATAGTAAGAAAAGTTAGTGATTAGGAATAACATTGTAGGCTACTACATGCTCTAAAGTGAGAATTCATCCTGTCAGGTGAACACTGGACAGAACTGCACTTACTTCCTCTTAATGGTCATATCAAAGGGTAGATATTCACCCAATAAAATCTCTAAGAATCCTGAGATTCTTTGGCAGTTTTTAATATTATTAACCAATGAAAATCTCTGCTAACTATTTTGTCATCTCTTATGTCTTCAGATGGCGTTGGGGCGGGGGTCATCTCCATGATCACATTTGGAATAACTTTACATTGCATCTGTGTCGCAAGTTTAGGATTTGGGGAACCTGGCTTAACTCCTCTAGATCAAGAGGGAAGCATTTATGGAACAAGAATGCCTTCCAAAATCCTTTAAATTTTCCGTGCCTCAGTTTCTTTCATATATAAATGGGGAATAACAATAGATTCCCCCCCCCCATGGGGTCTTGAGGATTACATGAGGTAGTAGATGTAAAACTCTTAGAACTTGTGATACCTATAAATATTTTTGAGTGTTCGCTTTGATGGTGATGATGATGATGATGATAATCATTACTTCTACCACTTTGGCATCTCAACCCCTGCAACATATATGGGGATTCCAAAACTACCCATTTTAGAGCTGACAGTCAGACTTATGTTTCTGAGTTTAAGATTTACTTATCAATAAACAAAATAAAAATCAACACAAAAGTAGGGGTTTAAATTCCTGGCCTCCTGATTAGACTAGTAATAAATTCTCTTGGAGAAATTAATCTCTAGGTCAAGTGTTCTCGCCTTCCAGTCATTGTGCGGAGTGAAAGTCCTTTAATTGTTATATGAAGTATTCAGTTTATTTGGTGACCACAGTGCACCTGGGGCTTGTGTGAGAGGGACAGGCTGCTGGGAAATTCCAGACAAGGGCAGAGAGGAGAGCCATAGCACTTGTGTCTGGAAGTCAGTGGCTTGGCCCTCCAGGACTGGTGTTGGGGGAAATGAGTAGACATATGCGGGTTTGTGTGCATGGAGAGTTTGCTAGGGAAGATAATGAGGCTTCTGGTCTGGATGGCTGCTTTTGTCTCATGTTCCATCAGTTCAGCCTGAGTAGCCTCAACACAAAAGGAAAGGAACAAGGGTCCTGGAGTGTGAATGTCAAGTTCAGCAACTTCTCAGCTGTGTAAGCTTGGGTATGCTTCTTAACCTCTTTGAGCCTTAGTTTACTCATAAATGTAATTTTATTTAATATTTATCTAGCCATGACCATGTGCAAGAGTACTACATATATTCTTTAAATATTCACAAAATAATTTTATGTTCATAATAACCCTGTTTGGTAGGTATAATTATACCCATTCTGCACATGGGGCAACTGAGGTAGAGTGAGGTGAGCAGCTGGCCCGCACTCACACAGGTAGGAAGGGGAAGAGCCAGGTTTCAAGCCCAAGCAGCCTAGCTCCCAGTGCGATATTCATATCCACTGTGCTTTCGTGTCCTCTTGGTGCAGTAAGAGCTGGTGCCCGGGGTTGCTGCTGGAAAGTAGATCTGTTCACCTCTTCCAAATCTTACTCACTGCCTAATGCAATAAGTAGGTGCTCAATAAGCACGTATAGCTATTTCCCTTCTACCGTCTTTCTTTCAGCTGTCCTGCGAGACCCCAGGAAGTAGGGTTAGTGAGTGCCAGGAATGGGATTGGGGATTGTCAGCCTGAATTTTCCCTGGTAAGGGTTTTTCATAACTCTCAAATGAGTTCGGGACTAGGAATGGGTTCTTATTTATTTTCCTTACAGTCAGTGTATTCCACATAATTGGGCAAATCATTTGTATCTCCAAGCCTCAGATTTTTCATCTGTGAAGTGGGGACAATTTAGAATTTATCTCAGGGAATTCAGAAAATTTCTGTAAAGCTTCAATGAGATAATACTTACAAAGCACTTAGCCAATGGCACTCAATAAATTGTACTTGTTTTCTTAGTTCTTCAGTGTTGCCCAAGAGGCATATTTTAGATCAAACTGACCCTCATTAGATTATGTCATAAATATCCTTAACTCTTGGGTAGACCTGTGGGTCTTTGGGGTTGTGGTGAACTCAAGGATGGGCCAGTTAATTTTTACTTCTGGGGAACTATAACCCACACATGCTTTGTGCAAGCCCGTCAGCTGGATATGCCATCAATTGGAGTACCTGGGCCCAGCCCGAAGTAAGCAAGGATGAGGAGGGAGAAGAGCAAAGGAAATATATGGAGGGCAAAGTCCATGGAGGAGAGTGGTTGTCCTGGAACATGCTGTTGATGGCATACACACTGTCAGCGACCACTGCTACCATCTAACCAGAACTTACTATGTGTCAGGCCCTGTGCTAATTATTTCACAGACCCTGTCACTTTTAACTTTCTCAGCCACGCTACAAATTCTTTCATCTATTGGCCAAAGCAGGTTACACAGCCAGTCCAGTTTCAAGGGGTAGAGAAATACACTCACACCCTCTCTTGATGGGAGGAGCTATGAGGTGTCACTGTAGGCACTTGGATAAAGGGAGGAACCATGCTTGCAATCAGTTTGCAACAATCTCTGCCGTACAAAGAGTGTAGATCACCTGTGTCCCTAGGGTAACCCCTGTGTTCAAGAAAAGGGAAATCAGCTACCAAGTGCCTCCTAGCATCTTGAGTCCCTTTCATTACAGATGGAGTCCACGAGGCAAATCAACTAAAATATCGTCCAATTGTTCCGTTATTCTCAGGAGTCATACTGCAACTACGTGGAGAATTTTGTGTTTTCCGAATTTCTTGGGTTCTTGTGTTTCAAACAAGCCCCCAGCTAAGAATGTCACTTATCTGGAATCCCAAACCTCTGCCAACGGCCATGTGGTTAGTGGGCTACCCAAAGCTACACGTATTTCTGCTAGCCTTTCCAAGGAAAAGTGAGTCATGAATCTTAACTTCCAAAAGTAAGCAAGACCACAGTGTATTGATTCATGAAACAGATTGGTCAGGGCTGGACAATATTATTGAAAAGATGAGATGGTTTATGCTACAGGAAGCAAGATGCTAGAATGTACATCCTTGGGTGATTTGAGGTGATTCATTGATTATTTTTCTATTTGCAAGTGGTGTTGACTTTCCATATTGAGTCATAATAACACATTTTTCTTCTGAAATTTGCTTATATAAAAAAATGGAGTCAATTAAAATGGAAGCCAATAATAGAGATGCTCTCTGGATAGGAAAAAAAAAAATCGTAAAGGTGGTATGTAAAGTTATCCCTGGCAAACAAAGCCATGTGTATAAAAGGATGGAGAGGCAGCCCCTTGTTCAAAAGCAAGACAGTTGAGGCCAGAAAGAGGGAGTCAGTTTCTGAAAGTATCCTATCTGATAAAGAACATCATATGTGTTCTGACCCAGGTCTCCCGTCTCAAAATTTATTTCTACCCCACTATGTTGAATTTCTATTCCCTCGGAGTGCCTGGGTGGCTCAGATGTTAAGTGTCTGCCTTCGGCTCAGGTCATGATCTCCAGGTCCCAGAATTGAGCCCCACATCAGGCTCCGGGCTCAGTGGGTAGTCTGCTTCTCCCTCTGCCCCCGCCTGCTGCTCCCCTTGCTTATGTGCTCTCTCTCGCAAATGAATAAATTAAAGCTTTTTAAAAATTCCTATTCCCTTTAAATCAACAACCTTAAATAAACAAAAATTACTTTTGTGTGCAAATACATTTTATTATTAGGAAATCTAAAATAATATTTTCCACCATTTACGATTAGGCACTTTATGAACTTGGCAATGAGAATAGTGATGATAATCATCATACATTGACTAACATTCACCTCAGTATTGGGGGGGGATTGCTTCATAATTTTTTTTGTAGCTTCACACTATGTACAGAAACACCTTTGTACACAGTTGAAGTCTGCAATACACAAATACTGAGACAGATATTACCTTATAAACACATCCGTATTGGGTGAGAGTAAGATTTTCTAATTGGAGATCATGTATGTACCTTTAAAAAATATGTGAGGATAAATAGCTAATTTAAAAAAACATACATATGGACCAAAGTACACAGAATCCATGCTACAACATGGGTATAACTTGAAAATAACATGTTAAGGGAAAGAAGCCAATTGTAAAATGTCACTTCTTGTATGAACTGTCCAGAATAGGTAAGTTCAGATGACAGACTGGGGACTGCCAGAGGCTGGGGGAGAAGGGTGGACAGTGGGTAGAGACTGGGTTTCCTTGTGGGGTGATCAAATGTGTTGGAGCTAGATAGGTGGTGGCCCAACATTATGAATGTACTTCGTGTCACCGAATTGTTTACTTTGAAATGGTTACATTTATGTTCTGTGAGTTTCACCTCCGTAAAAATTCCCAAATGTATACATAATCGCTGGTGTACCCTTATACCCATGTCCATGAATGTGTGATGTAAGGTGTGAACAAGGCTCTTTTATTAGTATAGTATTTCTCAGACTTCTTGGTCTCAGGTCCCTCTTATCTTAAAAGTCATCGAGGATGACAAAAGCTTCTGTTTATGTGTCTTATTTCTATCAATCTTCACCACGTTGAAAATTAAAATGGAAACATTTAAAAATATTCATTAACTCATTAAAAATAACATAAGCCCATTACATGTTACCAAAACAATATTTAATGAAAAATAACTGCATTTTCCCAAAACAAAAATATTTCATAAGAAGCAGCTAACCAGCTCAAAACTCAAGCCACCGCACAGCTCGTGTCTCTTCTAGACAACCCTTGGCTTCAGCATGTTCCTGAGATGCTTTATGTATGCTTCAGTTTTATCATAGAGTATTAAAATTTATCATAGAGTATTAAAATTTATCATAGAGTATTAAAATTGTGCATATTCAGTGATTGGGATTTAATTAACTTTATTTCTTTACTCTTTCATAAAGCCTGTTTTTTTCTGTTTTAAAGATTTTATTTATTTGAGAGAGAGAGAAAGAGCGCACCAGTGGGGTTTGGGGGGTAGGAGGAGGGGCAGAGGCAGAGGGAGAAGCAGGCTCTCTGCTGAGCGGGGAGCCGGACGCCAGGCACAAGAATGGATTTGCCTTCACAGAGCCTCCTGGAGGTGTCCCAGGGGTCCCGAGGGTTCTGAAGGACTCTGATTCTGTTATGTCCTAGTTTTCACATCTGAGAGACCACCAAGGAGCCAACACCGATGCAATCACGGGAGGGTTTATTTGACAAGCTTAAGCTTGGGCCCAAGTATACCCGACACAGCGGAGTAGGGACTTAGACCCCGAACCAGATTATAGTCAGAGTTTTTAAAGACAGAGTAGGGGTGGACTCAGCGGTGGGTGAGGACAAGGGATATTCAGAAGGGCTATCAGGGTAAAGGAGACTGTCAGGATATTGGAGGCCTGGTTATTAGCAAGCCAAGGCTGTTTTTCCCTCTATGAGGCACTAACCTGAAGACAATTGGGAGTTTCCTGGTGGAATGTCACATTCCTCCTATCAAGCTGGGGCTATTGATAAGATAGCTTCTTTGTTGTAAATCACTGGGACATTTGTAAATCGAGGGAGACTCCTGTCTTGCAGGATTGTGATCTCTGCAAGTTAACCATTTGTTTTTCTTTTAGGGCAGCCAGGAGTGGCTGAGGAATGTCACAAATACTACCGAGTGGAGGGGAGCGGGTGGAGAGAGGGTGTAAGGTGCCAGCTTTTGCTTTGTCAAGATGGCTGTACTTATGTCAAGGCTAGACTCGAGGTGGGTTCAGCCTTGTTTTTTTTTTTTGGCCTCCACAGATTCCTCACAGTGAAGTACAAGACTCACAAATTAGGAGTATGTAGAACATGCACAGCTTTCTAAAACGTGAGACTCCTTTCTTAAAAGGCTGAATGGTCTTTACAGTGGAAATGAGAAACAGGACCTTGTTTTAATCAAATGTTGAATCCTTTTCTCTGATACTCCCCCACCTCAGGGCCTTTCCAGTCATGTAATTGTTCCCTTCTTCCCCGGCTCTGAGGGCTTAGCCATCACCTCAGGGAGGCTTCTCTCTCCACCTTATCTAAATATTGCCCATCCCCAACACATAGGCCTCTCTCTCTCTCTCTCTCTCTCTCTCTCTCACACACACACACACACACACACACAGATTTACAATGAAATAACACAAAGTGTTGAAAGGCCCTGTGATAAACACACGTGTTTAAACCCATGTCAAGCTCAGCTCGACTGTGGATGAGAAAATGCAAGCCAAGGGGTCAGTTGCTTTTTTTAATTTAGTGTTTTCCAAACTCTGTATTAGTGTTCTCTGGAATGTGCTTTGGGTAATGATTTCCTATACACAGCCTCGCTGGCTCCCTGTTTAGCACGGGTGTGAAGGTCCATTGGGTTAAAAGCCATGAATTTGCTCACTGTACCCTGGGGTACTTGTCCAGTGTAAGATTGTGTCATTCGCTCGTCCAAAAGAAAATCAAAACATTTCATTTCATAATTCTTAATTTTGTGTGCTAATAAGTAATTTTGGTGGTGCAAATTGTTTGGATCACTTTAGAGTGGACGAGTGAGGGTTAATCATGACAAATAGTTGGACTTTTTATGATTTTAGAAGAGAGTTTGAGAAATGCTCTAATCCCAATGGCACCTGTCACGAAATCAAACCCAGAGTAATTAATATTTTGTTTCCTCCAGCTTTTACAGACCATAAAGGGAGAAAATCCCTACAGATGACTTAATAAGCTTATTCCTCATAAGAAGTCCTTTAAAGTGGGTGGTCTACCCTACATTTCTTAGAAAATTGCCAATAGAGCATTGCTCTAGGGATTCAGGAACTCACTGGATACTGGGTCATTAAGTAACTTTCCATTGTGTAGCTGGAAGCTCAGCTCCACCATGGATGAGAAAATCCAAATCAAAGGGGGCAGTTCCTTCTTCATACAAACATGTGGTTTACCTTCTTGCTCAGGACACCCCCCCTTTCTAGAGAATTCTCACATTCGAGTCTCATACATGTCCATGCACTCTAAGAGTAGAGACTGCTTCACTGTCCTTCCTTTTTCCTTCTTCTCTTGGGCGGAAGTTAAAGAGAAAATTTGGTTCTCTAACCGGCTGCCCTATCCCCGAGGTCAGTCTGCATTGTGCTCAGAATCTTTACTGCCTTGCTTCTCCAGTGGCCTCAAGGACCATCTGATTGACCTCAGTGCTGACCTTTTTTTTGCAGAGATAGTTTCTGAGAACTCAGCAGACCAGCAACATCTTGCTTACGTGGCTATTGATCCCTAACTGCCTGACTAAAGAGCTTGATCAGCCCAAGAATCTGTCAGTAGCCACAGCACTGCGAATCACCCACTTCCTGCCGGTTCCATATCCCACTAAGGGTCAGAGTGTATCTTTACACATACCTAAGTAGATTTTATTTTCTGTCTTGAGCTAAGGGTACCCACCAGACAGATACTCTTCCCAGAGTTTAGTGGTTGGGAGTGATTTTACAAAAGATGACAGTTGCTTATCACTACTGCCACCCCCTCCCCCGCCAAAGCCTTTAATTGTACATTATTTGTTAAAAAAAAAAAAAAAATTCCTTTTTCAAATAGCTGGTTATTCATTTGACCATACTTCATTACTGTACTCCAGTATCTTGATATTTTCAAAGCATTAATCAAATAAGTGTGGGACAAAGTTAACAGCCGAAAGAGATCTTTGGGGGGCAGTATGATTGGAGGGGTTCATAAAAGGTCACCTTAAAGTCTTGAGTGCAGCAATGCCTGAATTTTTTTTTCAAAGATTTTTTATTTATTTATTGACAGGCAGAGATCATAAGTGGGCAGAAGGCAGGCGGAGAGAGAGAGGACGAGGAAGAAGGCTCCCTGCTGAGCAGAGAGCCTGATGTGGGGCTCGATCCCAGAACCCTGGGATCGTGACCTGAGCCGAAGGCAGAGGCTTTAACACACTGAGCCACCAGGTGCCCTGCCTGAATTTTTTTTTTTTTTTTTTTGATGAAGAATATATAGGTCCTCTTTTAAAATTCAAGTTCCCTTAAGATTCCCCTACTGCACTCATCTTCTTTTGTAGACTCGTTCTAGAGCAGTAAAGCTGAGCAGAATCTTCATGGTCGTCTGCTCCAGCCTCCTTCTGTTAGAGATGAAGGCTCTCAGGCTGAGAAAACAAGAGTGTCTGCGGTAAAGTCTCACAGCTAGTTAGTAGTAGAGTTAGGATTAGTACTCTGAGTCTCCTGCCTTTTTCCCTGAAAGCTTTATGTATCCTATGGCATCCTGAGGAGACAACTTTCTTTAAAATATGTCAACCTGTATTAAATTCCGTGCCTAAAAATATTTCATGTAATGCAGTTTGATTAGTGTTTCTCTAGAGTCGCTGCATTCCTAGAGATGGCAGGCATTGGGGTAATTTTATATAAAACCTCCCCTTGGGTTTAAGTCACTTCTAAGATCCAATGGTTGTTTTAAAACTAGTGCATAAAGTGGCATGTTTGGGTAGCAGCGATATTAGAAACAGAAGAATTAGAAGGATTGGCAGGCACTGAAGGTCTGTGTGTCAGTTTCACTGAAAACGTTGGCACAGCGCCAAGGCCTCACCAGTACCCACCACCACCAGGTGTAATCAGTGGGTCTGTGTGCGTGAGGGGAGGAGCCCTGGGGAGCACAGAAAAGAGATAAATCAATGGAAGTAGAGGGAAACTTAAAAAGGCAATTTGTTTATGTAGGTTTGTCTATGGAATCAGCATTACCCATTGCCTGCTGTGGGAAAGCCCTGGAAAGTTCAAGGGAACCTGGCCCCAGAGAGGGGCAGCAATCTCTCAGTCTCTCTGGTAACGTGGGTAATGGGCATGGCGTGCGCTCGTATTGCGAAGCAGAACAAGCTACTCCTTCCACGTATGGAAATATCTATCACAATTCTCTATGATTCACTTCAGCTAATTTTGAATTCTGAGTATTAATTGTATATTTTTATTTCCATTTAACCACTAAAATAGTTTTCTTCTAAAACCCAGGACTGCCCCTCTGTGTCTCGGTGAATCCTTTCTCCTTAAATGGGTTTCGCAAGCAGACTTGTGAAAGTGATTTTCTCTTCCTCAGGGAAATAGGAATTTCTATTATTAATATGTCAGAGAGCGATGGTTCTTAAATTTTGATGTGCATCTCATTTACCTGGGGAACTTGCTAAAAACACAGCCACCTGGGCCCCACTTCAGATCTACCTGATCAGAATATAGAATGGGATCAGGGCTGTGTGTTGTAAAATTTGTTCATGCCTCTTCTGCCCGCCCTGTGATTTCTGTGTTTTCCTGTCTGAGATCCATGTCAGAGGGCTGGAGATAGGAAAGAAGGAGGGTTAGTGGTGCTGTGCCTTATGAATTGGGATTGCCCCAGAGTCCAAGTTCCCCATTCATTCCTTTATAAACATTCACTGAGCAGCTATTTACTGTGAGCACAGAATGATGCTAGGTTTGGGGCTGACTTCAATAATGCAAACACTGGTCTTCCCTCAGGTGCTCACAGATAGCTTTGTTGATGTTGATTTAGAATTCAGACATCTCCAGTGTGGTGGGGGGAGGGGTTGTGGGTCAGGGGGTGAGAAGCTGCACAGAAAAAAGAACGTTTGAGCATACCTTGACAGAAGAGTCCCTGCTCGCTAGGGAAAGGAAATTCTTAGATAGAGGGACTGGCCAGGGCTGAGGCTTGGGTAATAAACAGTGTGTGAGCTGACAGCTCCTCACGTGGCTCCCTATGCCTGAAACCACCGGAGGGGTGTATAGGAGAAGAGCCTGGAAAAAATGGATACATAGTCCCAAGAAGTATGGATTTTTT
>PISX010017863.1:0-42216 GCA_004024625.1 Mellivora capensis | reverse complement strand
TTTTTTTTTTTAATTTATTTATTTGTCAGAGAGAGAGGGAGAGAGAGCGAGCGAGCACAGGCAGACAGAGTGGCAGGCAGAGGCAGAGGGAGAAGCAGGCTCCCTGCCGAGCAAGGAGCCCGATGTGGGACTCGATCCCAGGATGCTGGGATCATGACCTGAGCCGAAGGCAGCCGCTTAACCAACTGAGCCACCCAGGCGTCCCAGATAACAAGATTTTGTACCCTATGTACAGTCTCTTCATTATTAATAAATGAAGAATGCACCCTCATTTCCCTTGCTGCAGAATTTCCCTATTTTTAACATCCTTTACCTCACTATGACATCTGAACATGAAGAAAATTTTGGGGTCCTGCCTTAAGACACTATCATAGTTAAGGGAGGGGGTGTTGCGGGAGGGAGAGAAAGAGAAAGAGGCATCTCCAGGTCTCATTCCACTGTGACTACAAGTTTCTTGAGGACACTCAGGGCCCTTCCGGTGGCACATTCAGTCAAGACCATTCCCGTAGCTCCCTGCTTCTGTGTCTCATCTTCCCCAGGAGCCTTCACCTGTCACTTCTCCAGCCCCCTGGACTGGGATGGATGACTCACATAGGTGCACATGTATCTGTGCACGTGCGCACACACACACTCATACACACACACACACACACACACCCCTGGCATCTTCTTTCTCTCTTAGGAGTTTTAACCTCTCTTAGTGTCCTTGTTTAAGTGTGTGTCCCTCCCATTGACCTGACCTCCTGAGGACAAGACTAGTATTTTATGTCTCAGTGTTTCCCAGTTTCCAGCATAGGCTCTGGCCCATAAAGGAAGAAGTAGACTAAAATAATTCCTTAGCCCAGGAGACAATTACATGATGGTTTTTCTCCCAAGAATCTGGACAAGCTTCCTGGGCCAAAAGCCCAGGAGGAGTGGCTAATCTCCCTGGAGGAAGTACCCACCGTCTTATGGTAGATGCAGAAGTCTTTTAATCCTGGGGGCCCAGCTCCCCACCCCCAGGCAGTACTACAGGGTGAGGGGACACAATGGCCTCCCCACTGGCCTAATTGAGCCCAAGAGTCCTGGCGCCCCATCTCATTCACAGTAAGGAGGAGCAAATGTGTAGGAGGGACACAGGGCATGCTGTGTGGAAGCCTCAGTGTGGCAGCAGTGGGGATGGTGGATCCATGTGTAGGGGTGCAGGGCCAGACTCTGTCAGACTGCCCAGAATTCCATGTTAAACATTGGACAGGCAAACTGAGATGATTGTCACCCTACTGGCCTCTGAATCCTGGCCCCAGAGGGCTGCACCCCATCACTGTGGCCTGGATCAGGCATCATCAGGGTTCCTGAGGCCTGGACAGGCCATTCTGACAGTCAGGTGCCAGCCAAAGGGACACAGACCCATTTGGGATCTTCTTTGAGACTCCCCATCCTTCTGAACACCCAATCACAAGCAAAAGAATGTATCTCCATTTCTAATGGATTTTTTCCGCAAGAAAAGGAATGTCTGCCCTTCTACCTTCACTCAGTAAATGGCTCTGTAATTAATACAAGGAGGCTTTAATAACATTTTAAAGAAGCCGGGTACTGGATAAATCACACACACTTGGCAGTCTGCATGAAATATGCTTTCATGATGGTCCCTTAGCATGAAAGCCTGCCTTAGGATAGCTGTTCTCAAAACCTCAGCGCAAGTCTAATGGCCCATGTGTTTAGAAGTCCCTTCACCATGAGGACCTTTGAACTACAGAGCTATCAGCAGCATAGTAGGCACAACAGCTGGGCAGGAAGGAGGAGGCAGTAAGGCTAGGCATCCAAGGCCTCTTTCTTTTTGTTCAGTGTCCTGCCTGAACTCCAGGACTGGATACTCTTGGTTTGCATCCTCTTCATTGCTATAGTGGGTAGTGTTATTTCTCAGCTTTAAAGTTCAAACCATAGGACAACTGCTTCCCTACACTGTCCTTGACCCTCACATGTACCTGCCAGGGGACTGTGGTCCTCCTTTGGTTATAGCTGAGCAAACTGCAAGGCAGAAGGAAAGCACTTGCCTGTCCTCACCTGCAGGAAGATCCAGTGTGTCCAGTTACTGAGCCCTTTCCAGGAGGCCTGAAATGACAACTTTGAAAGTACCCTTTCTCCAAGGAACATTTCAAAGTCACTGGCAACTTAGCCTGGCCTAGGCTTAAAGATCTTGGGCCCCTCCAATGAGGGGAGGGTCCCCATGAAGAGGACAAGCTTCCATGTGGCTATGGACTGGGAAAGAAGACAAGGCTCTTGACATAATCCCATCCAGGTACCAGGGTGGGGGAAGGGGGTCGAAATTTAACTAGTATATCAGTAAAGGGTGTACAGCTCTTCTCTGGGCTGTGTTCCCAGATGAAATGCACAGTGACATCCTGATTCAACCCCAAACCCTTCTAAGGTGTGACTAACTAGAGGCTTCATGGGTGAATTAACTTCCAAAGACTTTCTCTGTCCTCCATCCCTACTGAAGCACTTTGAGCCTCTTACATCTACCCACCCCTTCTCTGAAATCCCATTTCACTTCCCAGTTGAAAGAGCCAGGTCTTGGGGGACAAATTTTGCAATCTTAGCTGTATTTGTAAATCTGCTCAGAGAGTATGGTAAAATCCAAGGGAATTGTCGCATTTGAGTTCAGAATTTCAATGTGCCAGATGTTAGCCCTGGAGCTGCTAATAAGCCAGGCCTGCCTCCTGCCCTGGTAGACAGGGTTGCAGAGGGTCTGAGAGTCATTCATACACTTATTCTTTCTTTGAATAATTGGTCACCTACTCTGTGCCAAGCACTGTCCCAGGAACATAGAGCCTTCCTTCGACCAAGAGAGGCAGCAGAGATAGATATAGCACACTAGAATGTGGGGTTGTGCCCTAGGTAGGAAAGATAAAGCAGGCAGAGGAGATGGGGAGTGCGAAGGTGAGGTGAAGTTTTGCCAGGCCTCACAGAACAGGAGGCTATTTATTTATTTATTATTAGAGGGGTTATTGGAGGGGGACAGAGGGAGAGAGAGAATCCTAAGCAGGTTCCACACCCAGCATAGAGCCCAATGTGGGGCTAGATCTCGCAGTCCTATGACCATAACCCCAGCAGAAATCAAGGGTCAAATGCTTAACCATTTAACTGAGCCACCCGGGGGCCCTAGGAGGTGGTTTTTTAATAAGGAAGTCCATGGTGGACCTGGCAGTGTGAGCCCTCAGGCAGAAGCATTCCTGCAAAGACCCCAAGGTGGGAGGGTCTGGGATGTTTGAGGGGGAGCAGCAGGAGGCCTGGGTCCTGCGGAGGAGGGGAGGAGAGATGAGGTTGGAAATACTTCCAATATGCCTGGTGGCTCCTACTGTGAGGGCGATAGGGACCTTTGGAGGGTATCTGATGTGAAGAATCACTGTACTACTATGATGAGGAAAGGTTAGAATCAGGGCAAGATCAAAAACACGTGAATCTTTTTATTTGTTAGCAGTCAGCTTGGAGCACCATACCAAACAGCACAGCCAGCAGGTGATCCCTTTGGCTCTTCATGCGGCCTTTCCCTCTGCCTGTGTCTGTGTCCTAATCTCTTCTTATAAGGGCACCGGTCATACTAGATTAGTATCCACACCAATGACCTCATTTTACCTTAATTACCTCTCCACTGGTTTTGTCTTCAAACACAGTCACATCCTGAGGTACTGGGGTCAGGACTTCCGCATATGAATTTTGCAGGTGGAGTCTGAGGGTGACACAATTCAGCCCGTAAACAGTGACAGTGACAGGAAACCAGGTGAGAGAGCATGGCTGGGACCACTGGGGTGGCAGGGAAGATGGTGAGAAGGGGTCTGATCCTGCAGGTGGGTGCGGTCTGCCCCAAATGAAGGTGGTAAGGGGTGCATCATCTAGAGAGAATGTAACCTCCACAAACAGCCAATGCTAAATAGAACCTTTGATAAAATACTGCCCCTCAAAAAAACAAGCAAACAAAAACACCTTGTTTACCTAATTGCTAAACAATTTCTGCAGTTACTATTGAGTTTTACTAATACATTTGTAAACTTCCTTGTGTTCTACCTGGACATTAATCCAGACAACTCTCAGTTACACAGCTGACCCCCATCAGGCACCAGGTCCCACGTCAGTTCACCAGGTTCCGTTTCCAGGCCCTGCACTCAAGCGGTAAATTTGAAATAAATATTGATAGCACAACAGTTATGGAGACAAGGAAGCAGAATGTGAGTTACTTCAACTCTGTCATTCTATGTGACCACTTGAGATGTTTGTTTAAAATTTGAAACAGTGAAACAGTACAAACTGGAGGGTGTAACATTGTTGTTTTTGGAGTACCTATTTCAGCTCCTACATAAACTGTACTGATTGTAAAAAAAATCCTTGAAATTTAGCCTTTTATAAATGTTAAATGATTGTTTTAAAACTAAAGAATTAATCAAGTAAGTAATATGTCATATCAGTGATATCTTTTAGTGGCTGCCCCTTGTGCCCCACTTATAGCTCTTGTGGCCGATTCTGTTTTATTAAAATTCACTTATTTTTTATTGGCACGATTGTATACACAAAGCTCAATTTGAGAAAACGTGCTCTGAATTTCTTTTCTGGATCCATTCCTTATTTAATCACTACTGAAAATAATTTTGTCACATAGAAGAGGAGTATCAGGCTGCTGTAATAAAATACTCCAGACCAGCAGCTTCAACATCGAACCTTTATGTCTCATGGTTCTGGAGGCTGAAAATTCAAAATCAGTGTGCAGCGTGGTGGGGCTCTTGCTGAAGCCTCGCTTCCTGGTTATGTCATCACACGGCCTTTTTTAGAGAGAGATTTGTGTTTCTTCCTCTTTCAAAATGGTACTAATTCTATCATGGGGGGCTCCACCCTCGTGACCTAATCACCTCCCAACAGCCCCATCCACAACTACCATCACACAGGGATTTGGAGGGGACACAAACATTCAGTCCATGGGGGATGTTGAAAAAGATCATTCCTGGGTGTCAGATGTGCTCAGGACGCCATGGGGATTTGGGAGGTTTTTTCGGCTGCAGTCACCAGGTGTGAACAAGAGAGCCGTTAAGGGTGGGCCTACAGCCGCAACCTCTGACCTCTGCTCTGGGAGCTCTGCTCCAGGCAGGGCTGCAGGAGGAGCGGATCTGGCCTTGGTGAGATCAGGAATTTTATTTTCGGGCACATCCCCTGCTGAGGTGCCTGCTGAACATCCCATGCAGGTTTCAAGTGGGAGGTTGGGTATCCCAGGGAGGGGGAACTGGGAAGCACCAGTACTTCCAAGGAACTTAAAATTGGGAGTCCAGATGGGTTCACTTCCAATGAATAACAAAATCACAGCTGCATACATGTGAACAGCTCTTTAAGGTGGTCACGGAACGTGTTTCAGAGAGGTGACTTCTCTGAGCCCCTACAGTGGCAAGTCCTGACCCAGTCTGAGGGCACAGCAAGGTGTCCTTGAGGAAGTGATAGGAAGGCAACACCAAGGTGAGCTAGCCAGACCAGAGCAGAGGATAGCTTGGGACATCCAAGGAGCAGAAACAGCCCATGAGTTGACTGAGCTCAGAAAAGTGAAGGGTGCCAGGGACCTGGGATTTTTATCAGCAGAGACCCAGGCAAAGATTGAAGAGTTTTTAATAGCAGAGTGATGTGATCTGATTTGAGTTTTTAAAGGATCACATAAGCTGCTTTGCAGAGAATGGACTAGAGAGGCAAAGCCATCCATCCAGGTGAGAAATTACATGTTTGGACTATAGTGATATGTGCAGAGATGAGAAAAGGAGATGGACCCAAGAAACATGACAGAGGTGAATGATATGGGAGGTGATGGAGAGTGGGAGAGGGAATAGGCTAAGCAGGATTCACTGGGTTTGGGGTAGAGATCCTGCCATGGTGGGAAGACAAAGTTGAGTTGGGTTCAGGGAAAAGCACAGCTCAGTTTAAACATATTCAGTGCCAGTGCCCTAGATATCCCAAGTGTCAAACCGCTGTAGGTACTGAGAACTTAGGGCAGAAGGCTGGCCAGGAGGTAAAGGTTGACAGGAGAGGGGGCATCACTGGTGAGTGGCTGGCCTGTGAGGGTATGCAGGTGGGTGAGGTCTCATAGAAGAGGCAACCATGAGCAAAGAAGACTGAGCACCTTGGGGACAGGTGCCAAACCTTAGGGTCCAGTGGAGGAGGGGGAGTCAGCGAAAGAGCAAGAGAAAGAGAAATTTGAGAACTGGAGGAAAACAGGGAGTATCCCAGCTGCAAAGAGGAGGGACTGTCTCGGGAGGGAGGGAGCCAGATGCACCGTGAAATCCAGTACGACACAAGGACACATGTGCAGGACATACAGTTGTAGATGTTCCTGATGACCCTGTGGAGCAGCTTCTAGTACAGGGGTGGGAGGACCAGCGGGAGTGCACTGAAAAGGGCAAGGAAGTGAAGAGAGCCAGTGTGTATAGACAGCTCTAATGAGAATTGGTACTGAACTTTTCAGTGATAACAGCATTGTTACAAATATTCAGCCTACCCTGAGCACTACTTGTGCTGGCACAGTGCTGAGTGTACAGCATGCATCCGTTCTCCTAATCCTCACAACAGCTCTGCAACAGAGTAGCATAATTCTTCTTGAAATATAGTAAGAGAAACTGAGGCACAAAGAGTTAAAGCCTCACAGCCCTTAAGAATGTGGGAGAAGGTGGGGGCTGAATGAACTCAAACTTGGATTAAACCTGTGTGCTGTGCTCTCAATCCCCATGCTAAAGTCATGACTGGGAGGTGGGGGAGATGCACAGAAGGAAGAGAAGGGATCTGGCCTGGGGCAGGTCTGCCCCCAGGTCTCTCTGCACTCCCACTTCCAAAATGAGGAAAATAACCCCTACTCTTCTTACTTCATGGAGTTCCTCAGTAGATGCAATGAGACTCAGTCATTTACTTGACAGATGGAGTTTACACCTCAGGGGGAATGCAGATAGTAAGTGGGGAGGTATGGGGTAGAGACAATGGGACTTGTTCATGGGTCAGGTGTAGTGTGTGAGAGAGTGAGAATAATCAAGATGATTTCTCTTTCTTTCTTTCTTTCTTTCTTTCTTTTGAGAGAGAGGGAGGGAGGAGGAGCAGAGAGAGAGGGAAGAAGAGAATCTCAAGCAGGCTCCATGCCCAGCACAGAGCCCAGTTAGGACTCAATGTCACAACCCTAAGATCATGGCCTGAGCCAAAATCACCAGTTAGATGCTTAACCAACTGAGCCATCCAGGTCCACCCAAGATCTAAGACTCAGGATTGACCACCTGGGTGCATAGAAGTGCCAGCTACAAAACAAAGACCAAAAGAGAAGACTTCAAGAGAAAAATTACTGGTTGAGTTTGGGGAAGGGAAGCAGGTCCAGTTTGAGAAGGGGAGGAATCAGGAGGAACCCTGAGCTGTGATCCATGGGAGAGTTAGCCTACAAATACACATATGTACTGGTGCCCAGGCCATGGTGCTGGGCAAGCTCAGGGCAGAGCTCAGGAAAGTGAGTGCATCTGAGAAGGCAGAAAAGGAAAGGCAGGAAAAATGGGATCACAGGAGCCAAAAGAAGTGGAGGGCTTCCTAGAAGGCAAGCACTTGTGGTGATGTTACTCAGAGAATAGGGATCCTGGGTCTGACAACATGTGGCTCAAGGCCAGGTCTGGTGGAATTGTAAGGGGAGAAAGGCAAATGAGCTGGATGCAGAACGAATGGGTGGTGAGGAATTAGAGATGGTACCAGAAACAGCTCTGATAATGATTGGAGACCTTTTTATCTTCAACATTCAAATTTCAGTCTATGTAAAAGGTTGTTACTTGCAAAGAGAGTACAAAGGACAGGTGAGAGCCGTGAGAGGCCCATTGCAGGACAGAAACTTGAGTGTGAGCCCAGGAGCCCACCTGACACTCAAGGACAGTTTTGGAGTTGCCATGGGCTAAGCACCAGGCTGGCTGGAACTTGGAAACACCAGGGCATCATCACACCCAGAGAGGGCCTACCAGCTGTAAGCCACAACTTTTTCTTCCTTTCCTGAGCTGGCAATCACCCACTGCTCATCTGCTATCTTGCTCACCTATTCATACACCCACTTGTTTAAAAACCCATCATGGGTCTCTTGTCAGACCTATGCTGTATCCAAGGACCTGGATCTGAATTAGACCCCTATCTTGCTCAGGAGGACAGATCAGGAGGCAAACCAGAGAGTGGTGAGCTCTGCAGTGGAGTTGGGGGTGTACCTGGTCTTACTGGGAGAGATGGGTCAGGGGTCCTCAAGGGAAGTGACACATATGGGGCTCTTAGCAGCCAAATGCAGCCTCAGAACACAGTAGATACAAACGCTTGAAAATCAAGGAAAGAAATCCCACTCAGCCTGGTGGGTGGGAGTCAAGCCAGGGATCAGACCCAGATTAAGCATTTTTCAAGTCCTCACCTCAACTTGCTTCTCTCAGTAGTCCTGGGAGGCTAGGATAATGGAGATTATTTATTCTCTTTAGCAGATGATTACATGGAGGACTAGAGCCCACCTCGGCCAAGATGACAAGCAAAGCTAGTGATAGGAGACAAGGATCCTTAGAAACTGTTTAGTGTATGCCAGGCTCTGCACCATACATTTAGCACACATGGCCTTATTTGTTCTCCTGATTTGGCTGGGAAGATGCCTCCTTGGGCATAGGGAGGGGGTGGGACTCAGGTTGGCACTGCTCATGGGGCACACATGGTGAGAGCAGGAGCTAATTCAGTGGGCCCTAGAATGGGGCTCAAGTGGGACCTGGGGAAGCTGTCCCACTCTGTGAAGCCCCCAATTGAGACAGGAGGTCCAGAGTTTCTTGAGTCTAATCTGAGGAGAACCAAGGTGACACCCTGGCACTCTGGAGATGCCTTGGTGCCAACCATACAGGTCTACCCTGAAGCACTGTTGACAATAGGACAACAACTGTCCATAGCCTGTTTGAAGGGTCTTTTATACCTGCCACTGGGGACTAACATCCCTCTCACTGAACCCATCCCACTCCTCCTACTACTCCGCCCATCTTAGGTCACCTAGGCTTTGGTGTTTTTCAATGGCAGGGCTTCTCCCAGCCTAAAGAGTATCCCATAAAGTCTCTCTGGGTTACACTCCCTACTTGCTCCAAGGCCCAAGAAGTACTGCTGTGTCTGGGAGGTGAACACATACTCCTATAAACCCCAGAGGTCTGGAAACAGCAGGGAAAGTAGATCTTGTCTGGAGACCAGATGAGGACATGTTCCAGGCTCCCCAAGGATGACCAGTGGCCCAAGGAGCCTGAGCCCTTCCCCAGCTATGATCCTTCCCACTTCTGCCTCCATTTCTGGGACGAAAACTTTATATGGGACTGCCTGCAGATCTCTGCAAAGAGAGAAAACCAAACACCCAGTGTCAGCCTCAACACCATTCTCTCTGATGCAGCCAATCTATCTGTAACCCTGCCAGCTCCAGCTCGAAGCATGCCCCATCTCTGGCAGTATCTGGAGGAGGAAGCGGTGTCAGAAAGGGTTGCTTCCCAGAAGGGAGAAATGACAGCACATTTGTATGTTCATGAGAATGATCCGATAGTGAGAAGGGAAATGATATGGGAAAGAGGGGGAGGACTGGAGAGCCCTGTCTTAAAATCCCTGGCACATATGTTAAAGATTCATTTTCCCTGGCAGACAGACAAACCAGGGGCAGCACACACTATTGCAAAGACTCCTTGCCTGTAGAATTCTTGAAGGGCCCTGAACAGCAGGTGCTTCGTGAAGTGAAGAAACCACTACTGGAAGATGCAGTATCTTTGGAACCTAGCAACATGATTCATCAAGCATAAGGCATACCATAGTTTGGGAGGGAGTACATTTTTTTTTCCTCATTGAAATATGTCTTGCTTAATGAAGAGAAAAGGTGGCAGCCACTCAATAAAGATATGAAACAATATTAGCAATGATGATTATGCAGGAAATATAAGCTAAATTCACTTAAAGTTTGGGTAACAACAAAGTCCAACTATTCAGCATCTATTGAGCTTCTACTGTGTGCCAGGAACTGCTCAGGGCACTATGAATACAGCAGAGAACCAGAGACAAAGGGTCTACTACCAGAAAACTTACAAGAATGAGAGTTAACAAGCAATAGGTAATAAGGAAAGCTAATGAGGGATGACTAGAACTAAAGCACTTTGGGGGCCCTCAAGTATCTGGGGACAGGATGCAAGACTGATCACTTTTAGACTTGTTAAGTTGACATGTTAAAGTTTATGTGTTTAACCCAATTCAAGTTGATATTTGTACTATAAGAAAGGGGTCTAGTTTCATTCTTTTACATGTAAATATCCAGTTTTCCCAGCACCGTTTACTGAAGAGACTGTCTTTCCCCCATTGAGTGTTCTTAAATGTAAGACCAGAAACCAAAAAACTCCTAGAAGAAAACAGCAAAAACCTCCCTGATGTGAGTGTTGGCAATGATCTTTTGGACGTGATATCATATCCAAATCATAAGTGGGACTATATGAAATTGAAAGGCTTCTACACAGCAAAAGAAACCACAAACAAAATGAAAAGACAACCTAGAGAATGGTAAAAATGTTTTTAAACCATAGATCTGATAAGGGATTAATATACAACATCTATAAAGAACTCATACATGGGGTGCCTGGGTGGCTCAGTGGGTTAAAGCCTCTGCCTTCAGCTCAGGTCATGATCCTGGGGTCCTGGGATCAAGCCCCGCATCGGGCTCTCTGCTCCGCAGGGAGCCTGCTTCCCTCTCTCTCTCTGCCTGCCTCTCTGCCTACTTGTGATCTCTGTCTGTCAAATAAAAAAATAAAATCTTTAAAAAAAAGAAGAAGAAGAAGAACTCATACAACTTAATAGCAAGAGAAAAAATTATCCAATGTTTAAAATGGGCAAATGACCCAGATAGACATTTTTTCAAAGAAGTTATATAAATGGCCCACAGACACATGAAAAGATGCTCATCATCACTTATCATCAAGAAAATGCAAGTCATACCACTTCACACCTATCTGAATGTCTATTATCAAAAAAGCAAGAAACAACAAGTGTTGGCAAGGACATGGAGAAAAGAGGACCTCATGCACTACTGGTGGACCTACTGTAGAAAACATAATGGAGGATCCTCAAAAAATTAAAAGTAGAACTACCATATAACCCACAATTTCACTTCTGGGAACATATCTGAAGGAAACAAAAACACTATGTCAAAGAGATATCAGCACCCCCATGGTCATGGCAGCTTTATTTACAATAACCAAGATATGGAAACAGCCTTAAGTGTCCATTGACACTGTAGATAAATACAATGGAATATTATTTGGCCTCAAAAAGAAGGAAATCTTGTCATTTGCAATAGCATGGATAGACCTCAAGAGCATGCTAAGTGAAATAAGTCAGACAGAGAAAGACGAACACTGTATGATCTCACTTATATTGTGGAATCAAAAAATAACAAACAAATAAAAAACTCATAAAAAAGAGAGATCAAACAGGGATGGTGGGAGTGAGAATTGAATTAAAGTGTTCAAAATGTACAAACTTCCAATTATAAGATAAGTAAGTATGAGGGATGAAACATACAATATGACAACTACAACCTACATGGTTGTATGATATATTTGAAAGTTGTTTAAAAGAGAGATTATGCTGAGTGAAATAAGTCAAGAAGAGAGTCAATTATCATATGGTTTCACTTATTTGCGGAGTGTAACAAATAACACGGAGGACATGAGGAGATGGAAAGGAGAAGGGAGTTGAGGGAAATTAGAAGGAGAGATGAACCATGAGAGACTATGGACCTGAGGGTTTTGAAGGGGCAGGAGGTGGGAGGTTGGGGGAGCCAGGTGGTGGGTATTATGGAGGGCACGCATTGCATGGAGCATTGGGCGTGGTGCAAAAACTATGAATTCTGTTACGCTGAAGAGAAATAATAAAAAAAATTTAAGAAAAAAAAATAAATAAAACCTTAAAAAAAATAAATAAATAAAAATAAAAAGAAGAAAAAAGAAAAATAAAATAAAAGAGTAGATACTAGGAGTTGTCATCACAAGAAAAAAAAACTTTTTTCTTTTTTTCTTTTTGGTATCTATATGAAATGACAGATGATAACTAAACAATGTGGTGATTATTTCACAATATATGTAAGTTAAATCATTATGTTGTATACCTTAAATGTATATAGTGTTATGTGTCATTTTATGTCAATAAAACTGGAGGAGGGCGGTTTATGTGTTAAAAAAGGGTTTAAAAGTTTACGTGATCACTTAACTTCCAAACAAGCAGAGGATAAAAAAGAGGAATAAGAAAACTCAGTCATGCCAATTAAAGAAAAGAAAGAAAGCAGAGGGACACCTTTACGGCTCAGTCAGTAAAGCATCTGCTTTCAGCTTAGGTCATGACATCAGGGTCTGGGGATCCAGCCTGTGGTGGACTCCCTGTTCAACAGGGAGTCCTCTGCCCCTCTCCATTGCTTGGGCTCTCATGCTTATTCTCTCTCTCTCCCTCTTTCTTTCTCTCTTGTGCTTTCTCTCTCTCTCTCTCAAATAAATAAATAAAGTCTTTTAAAAAAAGGAGAAAGTGATAGAAAAAGCAAAACAAATAGAGGGTACAAAATAAGATGCAATAAAGTGCTAGAAAAAATTGAAATATATCAGTAATCACACTAAATGTACATTGACTAAATTTTCCTGCTTACAAATAAAAATATGGATTATTGGGTTGGATTAAAAGAATAATCTAGAAATAGATTTTTTATAGGAGTCACACCTACAACCCAAGGATACAGAAAAACTGAAAGTAAAGAATGTAAAAGAACATATACTGGGGAAATATTAACCAAAAGAATAGCATTATTAAGAAAAATAGAGACTGCATTATATAATGGAAAAAAGAAAGAATTCAGCCAAATGATGTAAACATTCTAGATTATATACCTAAAGACATAGCTTCATATTTATAAAGCAAAAACTGACCTAATTACAAGGAAAGAAATCTACAACTATCTTGAAAGATTTTTAAGTCACCTCTCATGAATTAGCAGATGAAGCATCTCAAAAAATTGTAAGGATATAGAATATTCAAACAACACAATTAACAAGCTTAACTGATTGGACAATGATAAGGCATGACAAAGAATGTACATAATTCTCAACAACACAGGAATAGTAACAAGAAATTGATCATGTATTAGGCCTAATGTGAGTTTCAACATATTTCAAAGATCCTGTATTATGTGATCAAGTTAGAAGTCAATAACAAACAAAACCACAACTTTGAGGGTGTAGAAATATACCTATGAATAACTCACAAGCTAAAAAAAGAAATCAAAATGTTAATTAGAAGATCCTGAAAAATAACAATAATAAAAGTACTAGGTACCAAAACTCCTGGTGGTACTTAAACAGAAACTAGAGTCTTTGATGCTTATATCACATCAGAAGGAAGACCTGAATATTAAAAAGCAAAGCATCAACTTGATAGTGAGAAAAACAAGTGTAACCCAAAGAAAGTAATGACAAAGAGCAGAAATTGGTGAAAAATGAGAATAAAATTTTTAAAAGACAGAGAATAATTTAAAATCTCATTCACACTCAATAATTTAGACAAGTTCCTAACAAATACTTCTTAAAAAACTGACTCAAGAAGAAATGGAGAGGCTGAATAGACTCATCTCCATCAAAGTTATCAGTGGTTTAAAATCTACAGAAAGAGAGAGAAATACAGAGACAGAGAAAAATCAAGCCCAGGTGCCAGATGATTTTAAGATGATTTCTAAATAGCAGTCAGAGAATAGATAATCCCAATAATACACGAACTATTTAAATAGATGAGGAGAATGTTCTATAGCTCCTTTGATGACCCTAGTGTAACCGTGTATCAAAACCGGACAAGGATAACACAATAGGGAAAACTGTAGGTCAGTTATGCTCATGAATATAAATATTAATGTCATGAATAAAATATTAGTGAACCAAAGCCAGAAATGAATAAAAACAATATATCATGACCAAGATGCCACCAGAAAAGCAAGATTTAATACTAGAAAACATATCAGTGTAATTCACCACATTAAAAGATTGAAAAGAAGAATGATAATTTCACTACAAACAGATTTTTAAAATCAGTTAAAAGTACAGTAAAACTTTTTTGTAAGGCTTGTGTAAGGACTCCTAGTTATGAGATGGATAAGTTATGGGAATAAAAGGTACAGTGTAGGGAGTATAGTCAGTGGTATTATAATATTGTTGTATGGTGACAGATAATATCTTACTTGCACTGAGCACAGCACAACATATAGAAAAGTTGAATCACTATATTGTACACTTGAAACTAATGTAACATCTGTGCCAACTATAGTCAAACAATGAAAAAAATATTTTTAAGATTTTACTTATTTGAGAGAGAGAGAATACAAGCACAGGTTAGGGTGGGCAGAGATGGGCAGACTCAGGGGTGGGCAGAGGTGGGCAGAGGGGGTGGGCAGACTCCCTGAGGAGTGCAGAGCCTAATGTGGGGCTCAATTCCAGGACCCTGATATCATGACCTGAGCCAAAGTCAGATGTTGAGCCGCCCAGGTGCCCCCCAAAAATTTTTTAAAGAATAAAATCATGTGTCTACATAACCGCAATACATTTGCCGTACCTTAAAATATTAATGAAAATTCCGTATTATCAAATAATGTCTAGTTTATATTCATAGTTCCATAGTGTCCCAACATACAGTTTTCTGAATTTTTAAATACAGTATTGAAGTTTATTTACTCATCACAGTTAAAAAAATTTAAGGATTAGAAAAGATGAAACAAATATTTTATTACCTGCAGATATTATGGTTGTCTACAAAGAAAAAATCTAAAGAAAACCTATAAACTCTTAGAATTAATAGAGTTCAGCAAGTCCACTGAATACAAGATATGTGTGTCTGTACATGCACACACACACACACATACACACATATATATCAGCAATGTTAAATTTAAAAAGGTAAATTTTTTAAAGATATACTTCCAGTAGCAACAAAAACTATAAGATCCTTAGAAATAAGTCAAAAAAATAGTTGTGCAATACCTATACACATCTTTGTTCTGAGTAGCCAAGAAGTTTAAACATTGCACAACTCCAGGGGTATCATTACATAACTGAGATACACAATCTACACATTCGTAGCCCTGTCTTTATAAAGAAAGTTCTAAGACACCACTGAAAAGATCGAAATAAATAAGTAAATGTGAAAAAGAGTCTTCCCATGTTCATGGATTTAAAGATTCAATATAAGAAAGATATCAATTCTCCCCAGATTATGCTAGGATTTCAACATAAGTCCAATTCAAATCCAACATGGTATTTCATGGCATTTGACAAAGTGACTCTAAAATATATCTGGCCAAATATTTTTGCCAAAAAAAGACAAATTTTTAAAAAAATTTTCAGTGTTCCAAGATTCATTGTTTATGCACCACACCCAATGTTCCATGCAATACATACCCTCCTTAATACCCACCACCAGGGATTTTTTAATAAAAAGACACAGATAGAAATGTTTCCTCTATCAAATATCCAGAGTTGTAATAAAACTAGGCATTCAAGCAGTATGGTATTAACCTAGGGACCATCAAATAGCAAAATGGAGCAAATTAAGAGAGCCCAGAAACAGATTCATGTCTACATAAAGCAATGTATGAGACAGTTGGCATTAAAATAAGTGGGAATAGCCAGCATTACCTTGATCCCAAAACCAGACAATGACCCCATCAAAAAGGAGAATTACTGACCAATTTCCTTGATGAATATGGATGCAAAAGTTCTCACCAAAATACTAGCCAATAGGATCCAACAGTACATTTAAAGGATTATTCACCATGACCAAGTGGGTTTTATTCCTGGGCTGCAAGGTTGGTTCAACATTCACAAATCAATCAGTGTGATACAATACATTAATAAAAGAAAGAACAAGAACCATATGATACTCTCAGTAGATGTAGAAAATGCATTTGACAAAGTAGAGCATCCTTTCTTGATTAAAACTCTTCACAATGTAAGGACAGAGAGTACATACCTCAATATCATAAAAGCCAAAAACCGACCGTGAATATCATTCTCAGTGGGGAAAAACTGAGAGCTTTTCCCCTAAGGTCGGGAACATGGCAGGGATGTCCACTATCACCACCGTTATTCAACATTGTACTAGAAGTCCTAGCCTCAGCAATCAGAAAACAAAAAGAAATAAAAAAGCATCCAAATCAGCAAAGAAGTCAAACTCTCACTCTTTGCAGATGATACGATACTTTATGTGGAAAACCCAAAAGACTCCACCCCAAAACTTCTAAAACTCATACATGAATTCAGTAAGGTGGCAGGATATAAAATCAATGTACAGAAATCAGTTGCATTTCTGTACACCAATGACAAGACAGAAAAAAGAGAAATTAAGGAATTGATCCCATTTACAATTGTACCCCAAACCATAAGATACTAGGAATAAATCTAACTAAAGAGGCAAAGAATCTGTACTCATAAAACTATAGAACACTTATGAAAGAAACTGAAGAAGACACAAAGAAGTGGAAAAACATTCCATCCTCATGGATTGGAAGAACAAATATTGTTAAAATGTCTATGTTACCCAGAGCAATCTACACATTCAATGCAGTCCCTATCAAAATACCATCAACTTTTTTCACAGAAATGGAACAAATAATCTTAAAATTTGTATGGAACCAAAAAGAGACCCCAAATAGCCAGAGGAATGTTGAAAAAGAAAAACAAAGCTGGTGGCATCACAATTCTACACTTTAAGCTCTATTATAAAGCTGTAATCATCAAGACAGTATGGTACTGGCACAAAAACAAACACATAGATCAATGGAACAGAATAGAGAGCCCAGAAATAGAACCTCAACTCTATAGACAACTAATCTTCAACAAATGGAAAAATGGAAAAAAGACAGCCTCTTCAACAAATGGTGTTGGGAAAATTGGACAGCCACATGCTGAAGAATGAAACTGACCATTTCCTTATACTACACACAAAAATAGACTCAAAGTGGATGAAAGACCTCAATGTGAGATAGGAATCCATCAAAATCCTTGAGGAGAATACAGGCAGCAACCTCTTCAACCTCAGCTGCGGCAACTTCTTCCTGGGAGCATCACCAAAGGCAAGGGACGCAAGAACAAAAAGAACTATTGGGACTTCATCAAGATCAAAAGCTTTTGCACAGCAAAGGAAACGGTTAACAAAACCAAAAGACAACTGACAGAATGGGAGAAATTCACAAATGACATACCAGATAAAGGACTAGTATCCAAAATCTATAAAGAACTTATCAAACTCAACTCTCAAAGAACAACTAATCCAATCAAAAAAATGGACAGAAGACATGAACAGACATATCTGCAAAGAAGACATCCAAATGGCCAACAGACACATGAAAATGTGCTCTACATCACTCGGCATCAGGGAAATACATATAAAAACCACAATGAGATACCATCTCACACCAGTCAGAATGGCTAAAATTAACAAGTCAGGAAATGATGGAGGTTGGCGAAGATGCAGAGAAAGAGGACCCTCCTATATTGTTGGTGGGAATGCAAGCTGGTGTAGCCACTCTGGAAAACAGTATGGAGGTTCCTCAAAAAGTTCAAAATAGAGTAACCCTAAGACCCAGCAATTTCACTACTGGGCATTTACCCCAAACATACAAATGTAGTGATACAAAGGGGCATGTGCACCCCAATGTTTATAGCGGCAATGCCCACAATAGCCAAACTACGGAAAGAGCCTAGATGTCCATCAGCAGATGATTGGATAAAGAAGATGTGGTATATATGTACAATGGAATATTATGTAGCCATCAAAAGATGAAATCTTGCCATTTGCAATGACATAGATGGAATTAGAGAGTATTATGCTAAGCGAAATAAGTAATCAGAGAAGGACAATTATCATATGATCTCACTGATATGTGGTATTTGAGAAACAAGGCAGAGGATCATAGGGGAAGAGAAGGGGAAAAAATGGAACAAGATGAAACTAGAGAGGGAGACAAACCGTAAGAGACTTTTAATCTCAAGAAACAAACTGAGAGAGGCTGGAGTGAGGGTGGGGCAGTGGGAAGGATGGAGTGGCTGGGTGATGGACATTGGGGAGGGTATGTGCTATGTGAGGAGGGTATGTGAACACTGTGAATTGTGTAAAACATGAATCACAGACCCATAACCCTGAAATAAATAATACACTGTATGTTAATAACAAAAAATAAGTGGGAATAGATTTTTCCACAAATGATGCAAAGACAGGGTTATCCATAGGGGAAAATATAAAAATGGATCTTCACTTTATAGGATATACATGTTATCATACAATAATCAATTCCAAGTGAACTAAAAATCTAAACATGAAAAGTAGAACTTGTAAAACTTTTAGAATATATTACAAAGTATCTTTTATTATGTCATTATAAAGAGATTTTTTCAAAGGACATAAAAAGAATATACCATAAAGGAAAATATCGTAATAATCTTTTTAATTCTATGAACAAAAGATACCAGAAACAAAATGAAAAGACAGCCACTACTGACAGCAGATATTTGCAACTTGACAAAAGATCAGTAGCCATTGTATATAAAGAATTCCTACAGATCAAAAGGCAAAAGGCAGACAACCCAAAATAAGGGAAAAATGGATAAAGAATATGATTTAGCAATTTGCAAATAGAGAAAAACCAAAAGAATAACAAATGTGGAAGAGAGGTTCAGGATTTCCCCAGGGAAGGCAGGTGTCTCTGAGAGGCTGTCTGGCTCCACAGCCCATACTAAATTCTAAAGCTACGGTCAGAAATACTATCCAAAGACTTTGCAAGTATTGATTCTCCTTTAAAGAGGGCCACTTCAAACCCTTGCTTCCTGTACTGGAGGTCAGATGGTGTGTTTCTCTAGGTGACATCAGTCATTCACTGAGTCATTTACCATAGGGTCCCCTCAAGAGCTGGGCATGAGAAGCCAGAGATGAGCAATCCAGTGCTATTTTCTGGAGCCTCACAGTCTAAAGGGAGAGAGGGTGGCATGAACCATTGCACCTGCACAGAGCAGGCCAAGTGGATCTTTGCACACAGGGCTATATAGCACCGTGGTGGGAGCTGTTGGCCCTACCCAGGACATTCATGTAAAGAGCTTCTGGGATTGGGGAAACTCTGGCTTTCACATACAAAAGCAAATGTGACATGTGCTGTACCAGTCCCTTTCTATTGTCCAGTTCCCAAAACTAGTAGAAGAGAGAAAATCATCCTGAAATAGGAGACAGACCTAGAAAATCTAAATTTTGGTTATATTTCTACTTCTAGGATCTGAGGCTGCCATTTACATGACAGTCCCACTTGGATATCTCAAATTCATCCAGCCAGAACTGAGCTCATGATTCTGTCCCCAGCTTGATGACCTGCACCTTCCTAACCCTCCTCCATCCTTTCAATCACTCTGGTAAAATACTTTAGGGTCATTAGTGCCTCACCTACTCCATCACAACCCACTACCAACTGATCTGGAAACCTTGGCAGCTCACTCTTCAAAATGCATTGAGAATCTGACTATTTCCCTCACTACTATTGTCCTGGTGTTAGCCACCACTTCCCCATCACTGGGATTACTTAGTAGCGTCCGAAGGACTTGACCAGCCACCCTTGCCTCCAACCACAAAGCCACAATGACCTTCCTAAAATCAAGGTCTGCCCCATCCCTCCCATGGCTCCTGTTTCAGAGTAAAAACCCAAGTCTTCACAATGACCTATGAGACCCTCCCAGATGTAACCCCTCTAACTTCAGCTCCTGTTTCCTCCATGTTTGCTTTGTTCCATCCACACCAGCCTCCTATTCCTCAAGCAATTCCCCAAGCACTCCAGCATGTCCTATCACAGGGCTCCGGCATGGTTGTTCCCTCTGTCTGCAACATACTTCACCCAGATATTCACATGGCTAACTCCCTCATCTCCTGCAAATCTTTGCTCAACATCGTCTTGTCATTGAGGCTTGCTCTGATCACTTTATATAAATTGCACCACACCTCCTGTCCTCACCCACTCCAGGCTTCCTAATTCCACTGACTTACATCTAATCTGTTCAAGCACTATCTCCTTCTAACATACAATATTATGTCCATGGTTTATTGTGTGCCTCTGCCAGGATGCAGCTCTGCAAAGGTGATGATTTTTGCTTATTTTTCCTACTGCCTGGGACAGTAGCTGGCACATAGTAGGTGCACATACAGTTTCCCCTTCCCTTAAAGCATGAAATCTTAATCCTGCCTCAAGAGAGCTTATTGCTTCCAGGATCAAAGGAAAACACTTTAAAAATATTTAACACCATGCAAGAAACAGGTAGGAAGAATCCCAGTCCCTCATTTTTAACAGCTCTTTAATAAAAGGGGAAGAACCCTTAGTTGGTCTGCGGGGGCTGGTGGAGGAGGTATGTGGGACCTCAGGCAGCTATAGGACAACAAGTCTCTGGTCCCCATGGACAGTGTCTGTTTCACCTACAGACACCAACTGCATTTGTTGAACTTTTACTTATTCAGGCTGCTATAACAAAATATCACAGACTTGTCAGCTTAAATATTTATTCCTCACCATTCTAGAGAGTGGGAAGTCCAAGATCAAGGTGCTGGCTGATTCAGTCTCCGGGAAGAGCCCTCTTCCTGGCTTACAGATGGCCGCCTTCTTGCTGTGTCCTCAAATGGTGGACAGAGAGCAAGCTCCGGTCTCTGTTTCTGTTCTTATAAGGATGTTAATCTGTCAGGGCCCCACCTTCCTGACCTCATCTAAACCTAATTACCTCCCAAAGGCTCCACCTCCAAGGACCAGCATACTGGAGTTTAGGGCTTCGACATTTGAACTTCACGGGACACACACATTCGGTTCCTCATGCTTGCTCCATGGATTTCTACTCAAAAGTAAGAAGTTCCCTTGCTGGATGAAGGACCATGGAGTGGTGACTGGCTGTTGGTTCCTCCTCTGCTGAGCTCAGAGCGTAGTAATGCAGCATCTTCTCTAATAGGAGAGTCCAGACAAGAAAGGGTGTGGGATGTTTACAGTTACTCTGCAGTGTAAATGAATCCCTGCTACAATTCTCTTGGCAATACAATGCAATTACACCTTGCACATGCAGATTGCAGCAGGCCCGAGCACTGCACAGAATCGGGGTGTCATCTCTCCCACATCAGTGTACAATTAATTTATCGTTGTCCCCACCAGGAACCAGAGCCACAGCTCCCTGTAATCTCCAACCCAATTCCCCCTCCTGTTTGTCATGACCATGTTCAGGGTGGGCTGTGATTTACAGCTTGAATATCAGGCCCTTGCATGGGTGGACTGAAATGTAACCCAGTGCTGCCAAGAGCTCCCCAAGGGTGAATGAATTGTGCATTTTCTCAGAGAGGGATTTCCAAGAATAATAAAGTGGGATTGTGCGAGCCCTAGGGGAGGTGCTAATGAAGGCTCTGTCTAGTCTGGGACCTGAAGATTTCACCACTGTTCCAAACTGAGCTGAGTCATTCAGAAACCATGGAGCAACAACCCCCACTCCCACCCCAGACAGAGAATGAAATTGCTACCTAGAGCCAAACATGGCCCATCTCCCCAGCACATCTGAGCCTGACAATGGCTTTGCAGTCTGCCTGAATGGAGGCACCCTCTATTCAGGGAGTCCTGCATTGAACAAGAACTGTGCCCAGAGGATACTGCGAGGGAGGTACCTCTCCAGATTCCACAATGACCCTTTCACCCATCTGTCAAAGAGGATCATGGATGTCCAGAGATCAGCTGGGCTCAGCCACCCAGCAGATCAGCATCTGAGCTGAGATGCAACCCCAGCTCCCTCTGACAGCACAGCCCACTGTCAGAGAGGGGCCACCACCCAAACTGCTGATGCCTCTTTCCTCCCGAGCACTCTGGTCCTCAGGGTGACTGGGGAGGAAGGTTTCAGGCTGGGAACACATAAATAAACAGCCTCCTGGACAGCTGGTAGGGCCAGGCCTGGCCAGAATGCCAAAAGATTGTCAGACACAGGAGCAAAGAAGATTCTGGGTTTCCTGACCCTGGAAATGGAGGAAGGATACTTTGGGCGAGGGCACGAGACTCCCTCTAATTGAACAGGCCTGGAAGTGGAAGAGAGTGAGGAGTCTGCAAGAAAAGCCAGCAGCTAAAGAAACCTGAGCCCAGAGCTGGGGTCAGGCCCTCACAGCCCTTTTGAGCTACAGAACCCACAATGTCGGGGCTAGAAAAGGGAAGGAGGTCACTGGGGGCTGCATTCTCCTCTGGGTCCAGTTGATGAGGCGACCTATCATCAGAGGCCTCAGTGCTAATGATTGCACCAAAGGAGGTGGGGACAAGTGTGGTCTGTCCAGGGCAGAGGGAGGGGCCACACCTGGTGGCACTTGCAGAGGGGGCCAGACAAGGGGCTGGGCATAAGCTCCCCATCTGACCTTCCCTGGGTAGCCCCTGAGGCACTTTCTATTGGGAAGTTGGGGTACTACACTGGCCAAAAATGGGACGTTTCCACTAGCCCAACTTTGCTAGGGCTTGCAGGCAGAGCTCAGAGGATTCTACAGGAGAATACCAGTGTAGACAACAGGTGCAGATGCTGCCCCCAGCATATGTCCCATCTCTGACCATTCAGGGGACAGCCCCTCAGTCGGAAGCAGGACAGGACTCCAGGGCCCCCAGAACACCGAGCTCAGGTCACCCCTTCTTCCCACGCATGAATGAATGGAGCTTCCTGAAGTCACAGGGCAGGCAAGGATTTACTGTCATGCTCAGCCCTCCAACCCCCCAATCCCTTTCATGGCCGGGGAGCCCAGGCCCATATGTCCTCTGCAGGGCTTTTCAATGGCTTCCATGGCCAGGGCACATGACACCAGGCGAGCAGATAAGGGTGGGTCCCAGGGTCGCACCCCCTGGCAGAGGACCCACATCCATACTGTCTTTTTGGTCCAGAGTGGTGCTGATCTGGCTGGCATCACCCCAGCTGCTGATTAGGGCCATGGTGTACCCAGCCCTAAGGCTAAAAATAAGCATAAACATTCTGGCACAAACTAGTTAAGAAGTTGCTGCTGCATATGCTAGAATTACCTTATCTTTCCACAACAGACATTTTACAGGAAAACTTGAAATGTTTTCCATCCATCAAAATGCCAGGGTGCTGCAGAGGGAGCCCCATTCTCACAATCTTGGCACCAGCCCCCACTTTCTTGAGGTTTAGTCCTGAGCCTAATTTCCAGTGTGCCAGGGAAGGAGCATCTCTGGCCCCATTCATGGGCCAAGTCACTTCAGGTTACAGTGTTGAGAGCTGTGGGGGCCAATTGGGGTAAGACTCAAGGAACTTCATGTGGGGACCCCAAATGAAGTATGGTGTCAGGACCACAGGTTGCAAGGTGACCCCCTACCTTTCCTTAACTTCTGGCTCTCCTAGCTGTGACAGGCAAGTCTCTCCACCTCACTGTACTTCAGGCACCTCACTTGTAAAACAAGGACAATCTAAGTGAAATAATCCATGTAAATCATGCAGAGATAAATAATGAGTTGGATGATGTCTATAAAGCCCATGGCTGCTCAGTAAGAGAGTAACCTCTGGTGTCTTTGTCCACTTGGCTGTCTCAGCAAAGACCCCAGACTGGGTGGCTTTAACAGACTATTTCTTCACAGTTTGGGAGGGTGGAAGTTGGAGATCAATGTGCCCTCAGGGTTGTTGTCTGATCAGACCCTCTTCCTGGCTTGCAGATGGTTGCTTCTTGCCAGGTCCTCACATGGCCTATTCTCTGTGCACACACGTGCACATGCACACACACAGAGAGAAGAGGTTGGTGTCTCTTCCTCTTCTTACAAGGACACTAGTCCTATGGGATCAACGTTCTACCCTACCCTATCCCGAAATACAGTCACATTAGGTTTAGGACTTCCACATATGCAGTAGGGGCTCCAATTCAGCCCACAACAACAGGAGTGCGAAGACAGTTACTCAGCAAAGTTGCCAGTGTGGGCTTCCCCACTGGGTATCCAGCACCAAGCCACTGCAAGGACTGTACAAGAGAGAGTGGCAGCTTTGCATTTAGGATCTGCTGAACCCAATCACGAGCACAGTATCCATCCGCCATTTGCAAGTGGGGCCGCAGCGCAACAAATTCATTGCATGGAATTCCATATCAGTACACAACTAGAAGAGCCTTGCACACCCAGAGGCACACATGAACAACAAACACCTACACTGCCCCTACAACCCCCAGCCCACGCCCTTGCTCTTTAAGCGACACTGCTAGGACCCTGGAGAGCACACCTTCCCCCGACCCCTGCACACCTCTAGGACGACATTGGAGGTGGTTCTTTCCAGCAGCAAGGGGGTCAGGCAGCGGATGCGCCCCTGAACTTCCCATAGTTGTTTGCAGACCAGTGGCGTTGAACAGAGAAGGACGGGGAAACATCTCAAAGTAGCTTCTACAAGTCCCCAGTCACACCACACCTGCCCCACCACCCGAGTTTGTCACCGATGGCACACCGCTGTGTTCCTCCCAGCAGGGGAAGTTCTAAGTGGCATTCACATAGTGTGACCTGGGAGGAGCTGAAGCTCCAAAGGTTGTCACTTTTCCAGAGTGGCACCGGCACAGCCCGAGTAAACCCTGGTGTGTGAGAGGCAGGGACCCAGCTCCTCCCAGGCAGCCCCCAACATGTGCTCAGAGCGTGGCAGGATAGAAAGGCAGAGAGCAGCCCCGTGCAGCACTCACTGCAGCCAGACAGGCCTGGGCCCCGCCGGGCAGCTGAGAGAGGGGGAGCAGACAGATGAATGCTGAGGCCTGAGCCCAGAGACACAGCCGGGCAAGTTCTACAAAGTTCACTGTGGGCACTCCATGGAGCAATGCTGGTAAATGTCAACAACCAGCTCTCCAAAGTCAAAGAGAAAAGGCCCTGATGTGGGGCACCAACTGATTTCTGGGACGTAGCTATCTCCCTACAGTCCATTTCAAGCTCCCAACTGTAGGATGCCCAGCTCACAAAACTAAAAATGTGCCGTGGACTCCTGCGAGCCTCTCTGAGCCAGCTCCGATGCAGCCCCAGTTCCCCAGAACCCAGCCAGACACACACACAGCCAGTGCCACAAAGGGGGCAGTGTTTGCACACACGGGGCACCCAGGCCACTTGGGGGGATAAAGGAGCACCAGGAATCTCACAGGGAAGGGGAACCCACAAAGGTTTTACTGGATCGCTCTCTTGTTCTGAGAAAGGAAGGAAGGGCCTCTGTGGGGAAGGGACAGTGGCCCTATGGACAGAGTGGGCATGAACAAGGTGACAAGAGCTGGTGAAAGGCCCAGCCCCTGATCCATGATAAGGGCAACTCTGAGGGGGCCCAACTCTCCCACCAACCCTCCCCAACACACAGCCAGGAGGGCCAGACACCCTTGGCTCCTTTTCCTCCTGAGGTCTTGGTCTCTGACCAGGTCACTGAGAGTCACAGGTGGGCCGGTAGCCAGCCTCCCTTCACTTACTCAGCCCCAGTTCAGACATAGGAAAAGCACAAAAACTGGCATGACAGTGCCCATCTGCACCACCCAGCTTGGAATACAAAAGGCCACAAGGTGCACTCAAGTGAACCCTTCTCTTCACCCACTCTCCTGCTTTGGAGTTTATCATCACACTGCGTGTCTATGCAGTCACGTACTTAAGCAACATCAAGCGCAGCTTTGCATATTTTAAACCTTATCTAAATGGCCTCAGACCATAGGCAACCTTCTGCACCTTGCTTTGCAGTTTGTTTTCATAAAGCTTTTCTTTTTTTTTTTTTTTAAGATTTATTTATTTAGGGACGCCTGGGTGGCTCAGTTGGTTGGACGACTGCCTTCGGCTCAGGTCATGATCCCGGAGACCCGGGATCGAGTCCCGCATCAGGCTCCCAGCTCCATGGGGAGTCTGCTTCTCCCTCTGACCTTCTCCTCGCTCATGCTCTCTCACTGCCTCTCTCTCAAATAAATAAATAAAATCTTAAAAAAAAAAAAGATTTATTTATTTATTTGACAGACAGAGATCACAAGTAGGCAGAGAGGCAGGCAGAGAGAGAGAGAAGGAAGCAGGCTCCCTGCTGAGCAGAGAGCCCGATGCAGGGCTCAATCCCAGGACCCTGAGATCATGACCCAAGCTGAAGACAGAGGTTTAACCCACTGAGCCACCCAGGCACCCCTCATAAAGCTTTTCTAAGGAGACTGGTGGCCAGCAGTGAGAAGATCCCTGGCCTTGGGGCCCAAGCCTGCACTTGGCAGTGTGACCTACATCAAGTCACACAGCCTCCCAGACTCAGTTCTATCATCTGTAAAACAGAGATAGCAGTCCCCCTATGATGGAGATGCAGTAAGCTATGTCTGGCCTAGAGGAAGGCCTTCACCCACTCTCCTCCCAGCATTGATTATAGCCCTCCAGCCTCTAGCATCCTTTGCCCAGCTCAAAGGACAGCCCAATCTCTGTGGCCTGGCCGCACAGCAGAACAAGCCAGGCCTACAGGGGCTCACTCACTCTGCCCCATCACTGCAGCTAAGGAAAAGTAAGCCCGGGGAGTCCTGCTCTACCTGAGGTCTCTGTCTTGCACTGACCAAGGGTCTTTCTAGCCCTTCAGAGCTGCAGGGGCTCAAATCTCCCTTCTGAGGAGTGATTTTCCTTCTCCAGGGCCTGGATCAGCCCCAGACCTGCCTGCCACCAGGCTCCAGGCAGCTTCTCAGGCTCCCTTGCTGCTTTCAGCTCTTCTCCCAGCCAGTCAGTGGCAGATTCCCCGGAGCTCTGGGTCTGGAATGTGCCTCCTCCTGTCTGCATTCACTTCCCTGGGGATTCTTCCCTCACTGAGGCTGTAAATACCACGGATACAGTGAGAACTTGTAGCCTCAGACCATACTACAGACTTATCCACTAAAAGCAAGGGCTCAGACACACAACCGCTTACTACAGATGGTGACTCCCAGGCCTCGTGGTCATCTCAAGCTTAATGCGGCCAAAGTAATTCTCAACCATCTGTCCCCAAAACCTGTCATATCCCAACCTTCCCATTCAATTAGGGGTGCTTCTATCCTTCCATCCACTAAGGGCACAAACCTTGGGTTTATTCTCATCCACTTCCTTTTTCTCAACCCCCTACAGAGCAAAACCTCTTGGCTCAACCCTCAAATTATATCCATAATGTAACCATCTCTCACCATCCGTGCCACCCCACCCTGTTCCAAGCCACCATGACCTCTGCTGCCGGATTGCAGAGCCTCCCCCTTTTCCTTCCCTCACCCTTGCCTACTTCAGGGATATTCTTGACCCAAAATTGAATGAAACTGTTAAAATCTACATCAAGTCCTATCACCCTCTGCTCAAAACCTACTTCACACAGGGTGGCAGCCAATAAGGGAACCCCAGGATCCGATCCCACCTCCCCCACGCTGCAGCAGCTTCTAGAGTCCCCAGAACACCTGGGTTGTAGCCCTCAGCTGACAGGCAGCCCCTTGCTCTCCCCTGCCACGCCCTCTCACCTGGGGATCTTGGCTCAAATCCCACTTATCAAGGAGGTCTTCTCCCATCTGCTATCTGCATGGTCCTCCCAGTCTTTCCCTGCTCCCCCACGCCCAAATCACCCTCTGGTATTTGTTTGCCATCTGTCCCTCTCACCCCTCAACTGGGACATAAGCCCCTAAGGGCAGGGATCTGTACACAGAACAGGATCTGGCCCAGGAGAGGTGCTGCCTTCCACCAACAGTGGGGTGAAAGGTATGTATCCACCTCTCCCCTCTCATTCCACCCTGCACCTGCTGATGGCTGAAGTTTAGGGCAGCTCCAGAATAATGGAGAGAGGCTTTAGGGAGCTGGGCTAGGGAATCATGTGATAGGAAAAGTCTGCTAAATGAGCCCAGGTGGGCAAGCTGACTTACTCCCTTAGGCAGTCTGCAGGCTCCTTGGTGGCCTCTGCTCGGAATCCATGACATGGGCAATGTCCTCCTAAGTTTGCTGCTCTCAATTCCTGCTCTCACCTCAGCTTTAGGGGCCCACCTGGGATCCCCCAGGATCTCTTTCAAGATAACCCTCACTGGTGTTGGATACATAGCTTTCATTCCACTGTTGGTGGAAGGGAACACATTTCCATATGGCCCCACCTCCCCTGCTGAGCAGGGCCCCTCCCAGCAGTGGTGGTCACTAGTGCTGGTCCCAGGATTTCTGGATCCTCATCTTCCAGCACATGGTAAAATTCCATCTCTGTGCCTACTTCCATGCCCCTCCTCAAAGGCGTGGTCACACCATTTGCTTTGGACAATGATATAGGGACAACCATGGACTGTGTCACTTTCAGGAGAAAGCTTTCAGGGCCACAATTCTCTGAATCCTCCTCCCTCAGCTGAGACAATAGCAAAAGCATAGAGAAACTGATGGAGGGTCACTCGGTGACCATGTGAGCAAAAATCTCCATGAGCCCAAGTGGGCAACTAATGTGGATGGAGAAGAAGGACCACGAGGTTAAGCTTATAAGCTTTGGGGATGTTTGTTACTGCAGCATGACCTGGTTGGTGTTGACTAATACACCAACAAAGGACAGACTCCAATTTGTGTCTGCTAAAAGCCATCTCTCACTTGCTTGAGAAAGGGGGAGGCACCCTCCTCTGCTCCTCTTTGGCATCAATGGGCTCAGTACACAATGAAACCCCAGCACTGAGGTCTTCAACTTCCTATATACCCAGCCTTGCTGCCTCTTAGGTTAGGGTGTCGTCAGTAGGTGTTCTAGCATCTCACTTGAGGGAGATGCAGAGAATTGGTCCCAGCTGTAAACAGACCAAGAAGATTGACTCCATGAGTCATAGAAGCAACCACTTTACTATTTTCTCTCACTGTACTTCTAAATCCAACCTCAGACCTGTTTCTCCTGCCCCAACCTCTGATCCCTGGGATGAAATCCTACCCAGGTCCTATGAGTCTCCTGATCTTGCTCATAAAATAAAATGTTTTTCTGTCTCTTTTAGTCCCAAACAGCATTGCTTTCCACCATTAATGTGCCCCATCTTACATCACAGTTGGAGACACATGCTTGGATAAGAGGCACCTCTTCTCACTCTGGGAGCTCCGTGGGTAGGACAGGATCCCCCTGCAGATGTCCTCTGTGCACAGGAACTGTGATTGCCAGGGTCCCACCTTGCTAGAATGATATTCCCATGGGAACCTATGATGTCCTTGCAGACCTGCCTTCAGGCATAGCTGACTCCAGTTCCCGCACCAGAAAGATCCTGTTCTGGTTGACCACCTAGCTCCCCTTCAGCCCATCTCTCGTATACCCAGGCTCTTGTCCCACACTTCCTGGCCCACTGTATCTTATACAGGCACCTCTAGTCCTTAGGAAAACAGTGAGAAGTGTGGCCTTGTCTTCCATTCACCCCAAGCTGGCCTCCTTCCCACTTGGTGTCAGTTTGGGCCCAACTCAGTCAAGAGCCACTGTACTCCCCCAAAGACATATATCAGCTGCTCAGAAGTCTTTCTAAAGTCCCTCTTGCTTGCTGAGGAGATGTGGTGTACCCCTTTCCTCCAGCACTCTAGAAGATCTCCCCCAAAAATCCCCCCTCCTGGCACCTTCAAGCTCAATCCCTTAATAAAATCAAAGGAGTGCTCATTACTTCACCAAATATTTACTGAGCATGTACTATGTGCTAGGCATTGTCCTGAGGCCAGAGGGAATAGAACAGAGAAGAATCTCCACCTTCCTGGGGCTGTCCTTTAATGGGAGGAGACAGAAAGAAACCCATTAGCAGCGATGTTGCAGTGTTAGAACACTACTCGTGTCAGTGGAGAGACAACCAGAGCACAGGGAAGGGAGTGATGTTGCAGTGGAAAGTGTGATGTAACTTTAAATGTAAGGCTGCAGGAGGGCCTCAAGCAGAAAGTGATGCTCAAGCAAGGACTTGGGAAAGGGGAGAGAGTGGGTCATGGAGATCATGGAGGGCAAGCATTCTGGGCATGGGAATGGGGCAGTGCAAAAGCTCTGGCATATTTATTTAAAGAACAACAAGAAAGACAGGGCAGGGGAAAGTGGTAGGTGATGAGGTTTACCAGGTAAGGGGTGGTCAGACCACATTGGGCCTCAGGAAGAGAGTGAAAAAGCCAGAGCAGAGGAGTGACATCTGAAGACTTCCATTTTGAAAGGATCATTCTGGCTGGCTTAACACCAGCACACAGTCTGGGGGAGGGGTGAGGGTGTAGAGTGGAGATGGGCACAATAATCCACGTGTTCTTTGGGCCCCAGAAGAGGAAACGAAAACAGTAAGAGGGGGTCACTGTCAGGACATGTTCCAAGATCAAGCTAAATGGATTTTCTTTTTCTTTTTCTTTTTCTTTTTTAAGATTTTCTATTTCATTGAAAGTGATGTGAAAGAGAAAGTGGGGAGGCTAGGACAACCCCCAGCTTTTGTCCTTAGCAGGTGGCAGGCAGAATGGAGCTGTGGTCACCTGAGGCAGAGAAGACAGCAGCCTGCTGGTTAGGGTCAGAGGTTGGGAGTGCCATTTTGGCTAAGCTCAGGATCGATTCACCTGGTGGGGGGCCTAAGACTGAGCAGGGCCTCCAGCAGGGAGGCTGAGTGAGGCCCAGGCTCCAAGGCCCAGGAGGGGTTTGCCACTGACTACATGAACCCCCCCCTGCTGTGTAGATAGCTTCCACTTTCAAAGTAGATGAGACACTTAACCATCCTCTTGTCCCCAGGATTTGGGGATCTGAACTAGAACTACTGGAACAGTCCCATATTAATGTCTTGTTACAAGATCACACCTTGCCTGTGGGAGCTCAGTCCAAAGGCCCTGAAGCAACGCTTGCCACCCTGAGACAGGTAGCTGAGCAAATGAAGACGAGGTAAACTTAAACATCTTGGTCAAGACCACAGAGCAGAGCCAGAACTCTCCACCCCCAACCCAGATTCGTCTTTGGGGGAGGTGGGGGGCTAAGGTTGCCATGCCATGGTGGCTCTGAGCACCTAAGGGCCCTGTAGCTCTGAGTGTGCATTTGCACTGAGGGCTCCCCCAGAAGGTTACTCTAAGGCCAGCCCCAAACTGGGCACTAGAGAGCGCCCCTCCTTCAGCAACCAGGATACCATCAGCATCAGGCCTCACGGCCACATCACACCAAGAGTGACCACTTAGGAGCATGGCCAGTTTCAATAACTCCTATTCAGTTGGATTTCATATCAGTTGAGTGATGAGTCAACAAGTTTTCCTCAGGAATAACAGATGGGTAGCAGATGACTCTGGGGCCTTTACTCCTCATGGGACTCCTGCTCTCCACCTGAAGTTCACAGAGTCCTGGCTGACAGCTTCAAGCCACCTGTGCCTCCTCCTCCCTTTTACCCTTTGGATCTGCCCTCTGTCTTATACCCAAGACCTCCATAGCACGTTGTAGGGAGCAGCCTCAGTGGGCATTTACATGAACTAATAGTGCATCCTAAGAGCCTGTCCATTCACCTACCTCCTCAGCATGAGGCAGGATACACACTGGGAGACATCCTGCTCTATCCTAACAAGGATCGTAAAAAGCAAAGACCACCAATTCATTTCACAGGTGAGCAGAGTAAGGCCAGGATGCAGGATTCAAGTGCCTGTCCCTAACAAAGGTTAAGAGACAGACTTACCAATCCCTACTTGGCTGGTTAGAATTTAGCAATTTCTGCTCAGATGAAAGATACCTTACCAGTTAGCAGGAAAACTATGGGGAAATCGTAGCAAAGGTGAAATATAATAAAACACAAAAATGCATGATCCCCTTTGTAAAGGATCTGTGTTGCTCTTTCCTCAGCATCTCCACCCCCTTTCCAACACCCTTGATCCAACCCCACCACCCAGGGGTCTTATACTCCAAGCATAGAGCTGGAATCCTAGGCTGAGGCCATTCCTGCATCCAGTAACTGGGATGGAGACGAGCACTACCTCTGTTGGTCCTGGCAGTAACTATGATGGCTGTACTACAAGACTCCTTCTGGCTGGACATGAGAAAAGAATCAAGTTGCTCAAGAAGCTACAGCCTGCCATCTTGGGACCTGATATGAAACAGTCAGTAGTTCATCTGACATTGTAGAAGGCCAGGTGTAGAGAAATGGGCTTGTGACACTGACAAGCCACTGGAGCAAACTTCACCTGAAGCCTGATCCCATCTGGACTTTCCATTTGAGTTAGCTAAGGTCTCTCTATTGTTTCATCTGGTTTGAAACTGCTTTTCCTGTTGCTTGTGATCAAAAGAGCCCTAACAAATATACTACTACACATTTTTAAAGGGTGGCAGGCATGTGTGGTACAGTCCCACTGGTATAACTCAGGATGGAGCATAGAGGCATGGAGAGGAACTGAGAAGAATTTTATAAGCTAATTGATTTTTATATAAGAACTGCAAAAGTCAACATTTGCAGGCACAACTCTCTTGACCCCAGAAAAAAAATTGTGGAGTATGCAAATTTGATTTGAACAATTGGATAAATATTCATTCAATTCAGGATCCTGTCCTGTTCTCTTCAGGAGGGTCAAGCACATGTTCACTCAGCCCTTGACCCCTACTTACACTCAACCAGTGCATTCTGTCAATACTCTCTTCCCAGCTCGGACATTGGAGGGGGCAGGGCACCAGCCCTTCTCAGGGACCCCATCCTCTAGGCTCCATCCCACAGAATGGTCATCTTCCTTCCACCAAAACACAACTCCTTGGGATGGGAAATCTGCTGTCGCATCTCCATGAAAGCTTCCCAACCCTGTCTATATGCTACTAAACTGTATGTGCTGAGTTCTTCCCTTTCAAAAAGCCAGGCTTTTATCATTAAAAACCTAGGCTTTTTTTAAAAAGATTTTATTTATTTATTACACACACACACACACAGAACATAAGCAGTGGGAGTGGTAGAGGGAGAGGAAGAAGCAGACTTCCTGCTGAGCAGGGAGCCTGAGGTGGGGCATGATCCCAGGATCCTGGGATCATGACATGAACTGAAGGCACCTACTTAACGACTGAGTCACCCAGGTTCTCCAAACTTAGGCTTTCAAAACTATGTCTCCACTATGTGTTTTGGGGCATATTTTGGAAAAGTCAAATTTTGACACTTGGTTTATTAGTCAGTGTTCTCCTGAAAAAGAGTCAGTAGAATGTTGGGGGGAGGGGCTGGGAGGTATAAAGAGATTTATTTAAGGAATTGGTCCATTGGTGATTATGGAGGCTGACAAGTCCCACGAGCTATGGTCAGCAAGCTAGAGACCAAGAAGAGCTGGTGGTATAGCTCTGGTCCAAATGCCAACAGGCGCAAGACCTAAAAAGAGCCAATGTTTTTATTGTTGTTGTTGTTGTTGTTAATTATATTTATTAACATATAATGTAATGTATTATTGGCCCCAGGGGTACAGGTCTGTGAATCATCAGGCTTAGACATTTCACAGCACTCACCCATAGCACATACCCTCCCCAATGTCCATAACCCAACCACCCTCTCCCTGCCCCCCAACCCCAGCAACCCTGAGTTTGTTTCCTGAGATTAAGAGTCTCATGATCTGTCTCCCTCCCGATCCCAACTTGTTTCATTTTTTTCTTTCCTACCCCCCACAAGCTCCCACCCTGACTCTCAAATTCCTCCTATCAGAGAGATCATATGATAATGGTGAAAGAGCCAATGTTAAAGTTTGAGTCCAAAGGCAGAAAAAATCTGATATCCCAGCTCAAACCAATCAGGCCTTTTTTTTTTTTTTTTTTTTTTTTTTTTTTTTTTTTTTTTTTTTTTTTTTTTTTTTTTTTTTTTTTTTTTTTTTTTTTTTTTTTTGGTATATTTTTTGTGTGTGTATTCAGTTCTTCAACTGATTGTATGAGGCCCACCCACATTGGGGAAGGCAATCTGCTTTAGACTACTGATTCAAATGATAGCATCAACTCCCTCACAGACATACACAAAATACTGGTACCCAAATGTCTGAGCACCCTGTGGCTGATACAAAATAAACCATCACACTTGGTTCCAGGCTGTATCTACCTCTGTACGCTGGAAGCAGAGTACAGGGAAAGCAGCCACTTCTGGGGGAGACACAAAGAGCTTGTATAACATCTCTAACCTTATACTGCTGCACTGATTTCCTTCCACCTGCGGGCTTTTACTAGCAGGCTTACCCTAGCCATAAATCCCCACCTTCCTCCCTGTGGCTCCCTCTACTCCTAGTGACCCCTGAATGTATGTCCCTCTGCCTGAATCCACCCTCCCCAGAAAATGTGGCAAGCAGGGCTGATGCAGGCTCATTTCTGCCCAAAGCTGTGGGTGAACTGAAGCCCTTAAGCCAGTGTCCGGCCAGATCCTGATGGGAGAGGGATGGGCCAACACAGAGATGGAAAGCTGGGATGAGAGGGCAGGAGGGAAGAGACCACAGGGTAGGCATGGGCATCCACTCAGGCCCTCCTTACTCCGAAGCACGCACCTCTGGGGACAAGATGCATTGAAGAGAACTTTACCTCCTTCACCACTTGGTCAGTGCCAATCAGTTGAGGCATGGCGACACCATTTCTCAGCTACCATCAACATGTGACCCAAGCCTGGCCCCACGGGCCCTTCCATCAAAGATAAAAGGGGCCCATTTGTAGGGCTGGGCCAGGGTAATGGTTATCTCTACTGCTGATAGCACCCTTCCCTGCAAAACACATAATACACCATAAGCACTGCTCAGAGGCAGATAAAAATAGTTTTGGATCAAAGAGGTAGTTTCCTTATTTTGTCTCCAGGGACAGATCAGAGGTTTGGACTGCATGTGGGCAAATCAGTTTTTACTCTTGGCAGGAGTTCCAATGCTTTTCCTCCAGAAGCACAGAAAAGTCTTCCAATGTCGATATCTGAAGCTGAGATAATAGGCTGGGGCTGTGTTTTATCTTTTGTTGACCGCTCCCAGCCTTCAAGGTCTCTGCTAGTGTTTTGTAGACAGACAGACTAAGCCCAGAGAGCAACAGCAATAGCGAGAAGTCCTTCAGGCCCGTGGGACTCTGGCAGTTGGGTAATGGTGATGACATCCACTGCCACTCTGCAATCCCCATTTAGCAGATGAGGAAACTGAGGCTTCGAGAGGCCACATCATTTTGTCAAGGACCAGGGCTTGATGCAAAGTACAACAACACCCAAAACCTGAGGTCTTTCAGGACTCTGCAGATGTGGAATCACAAAGAATGGACCTGGGGCGCCTGGGTGGCTGAGTCATTGGGCATCTGCCTTCAGCGCAGATCATGATACCAGGGTCCTGGGGTCGAGCCCCACATCAGGCTCCCTGTTCCACAGGAAGCCTGATTCTTCCTCTCCTAGTCCCCCTGCTTATGTTCCCTCTCTCTCGCTGTCTCTGTCAAATAAATGAATAAGATCTTTAAAAAACAACAAAAGACACACAGGCTGGACTTGACTTCTAGGTAGAACCAGGCTCTTAATCTCTCTGAGCCTCAGTTCCTTCATCTATAAAATGGGAGTCAAACTTGCCACATCTGTTGGTGACTCAAAGAAAATCATGCAAAATGGGTTTGTGATCTGCATAATCGATGTGTAGATACTGGTTGTTATGTTGCTATTCTTGTAACTGAGCACTTAATGCCTACAGGGGCCTGCTGCTCTCCAGGCTTCTTACAGCTGAGGAATTCAGGTGCAGAAAGGCAAGGCCTTGTTTACACAGCCAGGAGGCAAAGCCATCACTGGAACACCACAGCTGGCTCCAGAGTGGGCACAGTACAGCCTCAACATGGCGATGGTTATCTCAGATGACTGTCATCGCTGACGGTGTCTTTGTAAGAGATCGCCCCTCCCTTCAAATCCTCCCGAAGTTGTTCTCTCCAGTACTATTCTCTGTTTAGGTTAAGGAAGATCTGATAAAGAAGTCACACCAACGTGCTGCTCCTGATAATGGCTCAGTGTGTAACCCCCATCAGATGTTTGCATCCAAATCAAATCCTGGAGGGACCATTTAATTCAAGAACTTAATCCGAGAGGGCAGGCAGGCAGAGGGGTCAGTGCCCATCAAACCGCCTCTGCGGCGCCACCGGTTCACACAGGAAGGAAGGGCCTGGGAAGACGGCAGGCCCCTGCCTCCCAGGCTGCCTGGTCCAGCGGTTTAGCAGGGTTACCTGGGCGCTCAGCTGGGCTCACTCTGGAGCGAGTCCAGGCCGCTGACTTGCCTTTTGGGGTCTGAGGGGGTGGTCACGCCCAGAGGTGGAGCTCCCTCGGAGCCACCTCCTAGCTCTGTCCTGGCTCCTGCCCGCCTCCTGGGAAAGAGCCCTGAGCCCTAAGTGCCCCATTCCTTCGTCTGTAAGTTGGCACTGCTGCATACCTCCTGACTGAAGTGGAGGTTAGGCAAATGCATGCGCACGAATAATGAGTGCAGAACAATCACAGGTGTTCATTGCTCCCTTCACCCCAGTGCAAACTCCCAACCCAGAAAACCCATTTAGCCTGCCTCCCACAGGCTTTCAGGCTCATGCTCACAGTGCTCTCACTGCCATGCTGAGTGAGTGCTAGACCTTAGGCCCAGGGGCTACACCCACTCTCCCTTGCAGGGGCCCTCTTGGACCAGAACGGGGTGGGCCACGAGGAGGCACAGAACCCCAACAGGCAGATCCACAGCCCAGGACCAGAGGAGCCAAACTGAGCAGACTCCCCTTGCAGGATTTAATCCCGAGACACAGAAGAAAGTGCCTTTCGGAGCGGAGCTGAAGCACTGATTAGCCATCCTGAGCCATCTTCTGGACTGTGCTGAAGGACAGCCATGAGTGAGGAGAGGAAAGGAGAGAAAAAAGGAGCAAGAAGAAGCAGAGGGAAGCAGAGACCTCTGACAGACATGCTGTCTTAGCTCCGGCGCCACAACAAAATACCACAGACTGGGCAGCTGAAACAGCAGGCATTGATTATACAATTCTGGAGGCTGGACGCCCAAGATGATGGTGCCAGCCTGGATGACGTTCGGTGAGAGCTCTCTTCCTGATGTGCCAACTTTTTGTGATATGTTGTCCCCTTCTCACTCTGTCTTCACATTTTAAGGGGTTGAGGGGAGGGAGCAGGGAGAAAGAAGGAGGAAGCTTTCTGGTGAGGAATGCTCAAAGCTGAGCTTGTCTGCTATGGACTTAATGTTTGGGTCCCCCCCAAAAGTTATACCCGGATAGTTGAAACCCCGATGTGACTATTTTGAGAAAGGACCTTGACAGAAGTAATTAGGGTTAAAAGGAGTCCTGGGGTAGGGCCCTTGTGATGGGATTAGTGCCCTGATAAGAAGAGACACCAGAGGACTTGCACTCGTTTCTTCACCTTTCTCTCTCCCTCACCCATTTCTGCTTCACTTTCCCTCTCTCCTTTCCCCTGGCCTGGTCTTAATCTGGTCAGGGGAAGAAGAAAATCCGGCTCTATAAATTCGCTTATCTTCAGAGAATCTTTTCTCTGAATCTTCACTTCTGCCTCTTTCTTCTCTTCCATATGAAACAAGGGAAGGAAAACAAACTTCAGGGTCCTTCCACAAGAGAGGACAGCAAGACCCAAATGAGGTCCCCAAGGAAGAGAAAGAATAGGCCTGGTCAGAGCCCAGCTCACTCAGAGCAGGAGAAGAGCTGAGAAGGGGCAACCAGAGAAAGGAAGGAGAACCTGCAGGTGAGCTAGGGTGCCCAGAAGCCAAGAGAAGAAAGCATTCCAACAGAGCAGGAAACAGACTACCAAACACTGTGAAGTAGAGAAGGGCACAGAGAAATCCACTGGGCAACTTGGAGATCACTCGTGGTCATGACAGGTTTGGTTTCAAAGAAGTGGTGAGAGAATGACAATTTCAGTGGGATGATGTGTGATGGGGATGCATGGAAGAAGAGGCACTGGGAAAGTCATGGGAAGTGAGCCTGCAGGGAGACTGGGTGGCCTCCCTGGGGCCACAGGTGCCATGTGGAAGAACACGTAGTTTTGTCTTGGAGGAGGCAATGGCAGAGGTGGCCATTCCAAGCTGGCTGGGTCTACAGTAATAATCCTTTTTGTTTACACATCATCTCCCATCAAAGAATATTTGCACATTACAAATGTTAATCAGGTCTGTCTTATTAATTTGTTCTTTTTGGAAATAACTTTATTGGGATTTTTTTAATTACAAAAGAAAACACACGCTTGCAAAAAAAATCAACTAATACAGAAAAAGCATAAACTTCCTTCTCAATCCCTCCTTCTAAAATTAACTAATGCTTGGTATAGATCCTTCTAGATGTTTCTTTTTTCCTACATTTTTATTTTTCAAATCAAAAATGGAATATCTTATAAACATTGTTCTGTACCCTGCTTTTATAATCTAACAATCAGGGATATCTTTCCATGTCAGGGCACGGTGGTCAATTTCATCGTTTTAACCCAGTCAGAGGATTCTCCTGTCCGTCTCCTCCTGGTCAGGAAGGTCACCCTGAACCCTGGAACAGACAACACTGGCTCATTTAGCACCACCTCACACTCTTCTCATCCTTTCTGATCTGTCCCCCAGCTCTTTCACAATCTTTGGGGCTGGCCTAATTCTTTTAGCAATTGACGACATTTCATTTCATGTCAGTCTGGATGCTGTTGCACACGGCTCTCTCACAACTTCCTGTGCCTCTCCCCACCTAATTTACGGACATTGAATAACCACCTCTTTGGTCCCTTTCTCCTTGTTTCTCTCTCTTGTTTTTCCCAATTTGTTTTATTTTACTAACAATTGTTTTTAACAGCTTTATTGTGGTATAATTCACATAACTTGCAGTTCATCCATTTAAAGTGTTCAGTTCAATGAACTTCATTCAGTTCACAGATAAGTACAACCATCTCACAGTCATTCTTTAGAAATGTCTGGACATCTTCATCCCCTGTAAAAGAAACCCTGCACTGCTTAGCTCTCACACCTGTATACTCCCCTCTCCTTTCAGACAGAAGTAATAACTAACCTATTGCAATCTCCATGGATTCCCCTATTCTGGACTTCTATATTATATGAAATCATGTAATATATGGTCACTTGTGACTGACTTTTTTCACTGGGCATGTTTTCGAGGTTCACCTATGTATTACCTTAATTCCTTATTACAGCAGAATAATATTCCTTTCTATAAGAGGCTGCATTTTCGGGGTGCCTGGGTGGCTCAGTGGGTTAAGCCTCTGCCTTCGGCTCAGGTCATGATCTCAGGGTTCTGGGATCAAGCCCCGCATCAGGCTCTCTGCTCAGCGGGGAGCCTGCTTCCTCCTCTCTCTCTGCCTGCCTCTCTGCCCACTTGTGATATCTGTCTGTCAAATGAATAAATAAAATCTTTAAAAAAAAAAAGAGGCTGCATTTTCTTTCTTTATCAATTGATGGACATATGGGTCATTTCTACCTTTTGATATTATGAATAATGCAACTATAAACATTCATGTACACATTCTTGTGTGATAGCATATGTTATCATTTCTCTTAGGTACAGAGCTAGTAGTGGAATTATTGGGTCATATGGCAACTATGTTTAATCATTTGAAGAACTGCCAGACTTTTCCAAAGTGGCTGCACTGTTTTATACCATTAGAACATGCGGCTTCCTATTTCTCCATATCCATCAATACTTATTATCTGACCTTTTATTCCAGCCATCTTTGTGCATGTGAAGTGGCATCTCATTGTGGCTTTGATTTGCATTTCAGTGATGGTTAATGCTGTTAAGCATCCTTTCATATGCTCATGGGTCATCTGTATATCTTCCTTGGAGAACTGTCTGTTCAGATCCCTTGCCCATTTTTTACTTGGATTATTTGTCATTGTATTATTGAGTTGTAAGGGTTCTTTATGTACTCTAGATACAAATCTCTTATCAGATGTATGACTTGCAAATATATTCTCCCATATACAGCTCCTTATAAGCTGTCTTTTCACTTTCTTGATGGTGCCTTTAAAGCACAAAAGTATTTAGTTTTTATAAAATCCAATTTATGTGGTTTTTTTCTTCTTTTGGTCATGCTTTCACTAGCGTTTTGAAGAATCCTTTGTCAAGTCCTGAAGTGACAGAGTCATAAAGATTTATCTGTATATTTTATTCTAGCAGTTTTATGGTTTTAGCTCACACATTTAGATCTTTGATCCATTTTTGAGTTTAAAAAGTGGATTTTTGAGTTTTTATATAAAGTCTGAGATAAGGGTCCAACTTCGTTTTTCTGCATGTGCTGTCTAGTTGTCTTAGCACCATTTGTTGAAAAGACTAGTTTCCCCCACTGAAAGGCTTTGGCATCCCTGTCAAAAATCAGTCAACCATAGATGGATGGGTTTATTTCTGGACTCTCAATTTTATTTGATTGATCTATGTGTCTATCCTTGTGCCAACAACCACACTGCCTTCATTACCATTGCTTTGTAGTTAGGTTTTGAAGGTGGGAAGTATGAGTCCTTGTATTTTGTACTTTCTCAAAATTGTCTTAGCTATTTGGGACTCCTTGTAATTACATGTGAATTTTAGAATCAGCTTGTCAATTTCAACAAAGAAAACAGCCAGTATTCTGACAGGGATTTTGTTGAACAATTAGAGAAGTATTGGCATCTTAACAGTACCAAGTCTTCTGATCCATAAACATGAGATGTTTTTCTGTTTATTTTTTCTTTTTTAAAAAAGATTTTATTTATTCATTTACGACAGAGAGAGCATGCAAGTAGGAGAAGGAATAGAAGGAGCAGGACAAACAGACTCCGAGCTGAGCTGAGCGCAGAGCCCAATGTGGGGCTCAATCCCACAATATTGAGATCATGACTTGAGCTAAAATCAAGAGTTAGACATTCCACTGACTGAGCCACACAGGAGCCCATGAGGTTGTTTTTTCTTTTTTTTTTTTTAAATGCAAAATTTTTTTCATTTCTATTGGGTATATACCTAGGAGTGAAATTGCAGGGTTGTATGGTAATTCTGTGTTTAATTGTTTGAGGAACTACCAGAGTGTTTTCCAAAGTATAGGCACCATTTTACATTCCCATCCGTAATGTAATAGGGCTCCAATTTCTCCATATCCTTGTCAACACTTGTTATTGTCCAACCATTTTATCCTAGCTACCCTTACAGCTGTGAAGTAGTATTTTATTGTGGCTTGGATTTGCATTTTCCTGAGGACTAATGATGTTGAACACTTTTTCATGTGCTTATTGGCCAGTTTATTTGGATCTTCTTTAATTTCTTTCAATGTTTTAGTTTTAAGAGTACAGGTTTTGCACTTATTTTATTAATTTATTATTTAATTCTAAGTATTTTATTCATTTTGATGTTATTATAAATGAAATTGATGTCTTAATTTCATTTTTGGTTTGTTCACTACAATTGTACAGAAGTACAATTGGTTTTTTACTTTGACCTTGTGTTCTAAAACCTTGTTAAACTCATTTATTAGTTCTTGTAGTTTTTATGTTGGACATCCTAAATTCATTAGTATTCTATATACGAGGTCATGTTATCTCTGAATAGAAATGGTTTTACATTCTCTTTTCAAACCTGGATGCTTTTTTTTTCCTTGTCCATTTTCCCTGGATAGAACCTCCAGTACAGCATTGAATAGAAGTGGCAAGAGCAGACTTCCTTATCTTGTCCCTGATATTAGGGAAAAAGCATCCAGTCTTTAACCAATAAATATAATATTAGCTGTAGTGTTTTCATAAATACTTCATATCAGGTTGAGGAAGTTCCACTTTATTCTGAGTTTGTTGAGTTTTTTTATAATTAAAGTGTTGGATTTTGTTGAATCCTTCTTCTGTATCTATTGAAGTAGTCGTATGATTTTTATTTTTTATTCTAATGATATGACCTATTACAGCAATTGATTTTAATATGTTGAATCAACCTTGCCTTCCTAGGATAAATCCCACGTGACCAAGGCATATATTCTTTTTGTTTGTTTGTTTGTTTTTTGGTTTTTGTTTTTGTTTTTGTATTGGATTTCATTTATTTGTACAATTATTCATGATCATATAGATCATACAGATCACATAGATCATATAGATCATATCTATACATATAGCTTTGTATAGATAAAGAAACAAAAATAAATAGAAGGTATGGCTCTTATAGAACTTATACTGAGATGGCATTAACATAGGAAATCATTCATTAGAACACTGCATCTGACATGCCACTGACTTATAAACTATCTTCATGAATATTGATAATTACTCAGCTATCTTAAGATATTTTTCCTTTTTAATTGTAATCAAAATGTACGTAAGCTTTACCTTTTTTT